>JAWQFJ010024043.1:25000-40504 GCA_034096865.1 Theodoxus fluviatilis | reverse complement strand
TGTTTGGGTGCATTATTCTGGCAAGTTTTCATTATGTAAATGATAAATTGCAAAGTGAATATAACTTGTGTTCCCATTCATATGTACCTTTTCCTTTTTGTACATACTCTACTTGATTTCTGTCGTCTTAAACTTGAAGGAACGTGTACTGAAAATAATCTGTACTGAAGTCCCCCACAAAGAACGCGTTAAATATGTTCTTACAACTCCACTGAAAAGTTAAGGAAATCGCACTTCCCACTGAAACTTCAGAATGTTTGTCTGCGTTCCTCGTTAGGGAATATTCACTATTTCACTGAGAACTTTCGTAGCAGACAAGGAAATGTCCTTAAAAAACATTTCATTCCTGTCAAATGTTATCGAAACATTGAATCAGGGATGCACAGCCTTCACTTTTCTGAACAAGGTCAGTGAGGGCTTAACCTGTGCCAGGTGGAAACTGACAAACTGTCCCAGAGTTTGGCTGACCATGATGTAATGAGCCAGAAATCAACGGGAGATATTTCAGACTGGAGACCAAAAAAAAGATTAGGAAAACCTGGCATCAGTTTTGGGATATGTTAATCTTTTCTTGAGTAATTCATCTAGTTGTTACAACATTAAAAACAATTTCTGTTAAAGCTTTCGAAATAGTGGACAATAATATCAATTATTTCAAATCGGAGTGTTTGAGTTCATTATTCTGGCAAGTTGTCATTATGTAAATGATAAATTGCAAAGTGAATATAACTTGTGTTCCCATTCATATGTACCTTTTCCTTTTTTGTACATTAAATGCATACTTTACTTGATTTCTGTCGTCTTAAACTTGAAGGAACGCGTACTGAAAATACTCTGTACTGAAGTCCCCCACAAAGAACGCGTTAAATATGTTCTTACAACTCCACTGAAAAGTTAAGGAAATCGCACTTCCCACTGAAACTTCAGAATGTTTGTCTGCGTTCCTCGTTAGGGAATATTCACTATTTCACTGAGAACTTTCGTAGCAGACAAGGAAATGTCCTTAAAAAACATTTCATTCCTGTCAAATGTTATCGAAACATTGAATCAGGGATGCACAGCCTTCACTTTTCTGAACAAGGTCAGTGAGGGCTTAACCTGTGCCAGGTGGAAACTGACAAACTGTCCCAGAGTTTGGCTGACCATGATGTAATGAGCCAGAAATCAACGGGAGATATTTCAGACTGGAGGCCAAAAAAACATTAGGAAAACCTGGCATCAGTTTTGGGATATGTTAATCTTTTCTTGAGTAATTCATCTAGCTGTTACAACATTAAAAACAATTTCTGTTAAAGCTTTCGAAATAGTGGACAATAATATCAATTATTTCAAATCGGAGTGTTTGAGTGCATTATTCTGGCAAGTTGTCATTATGTAAATGATAAATTGCAAAGTGAATATAACTTGTGTTCCCATTCATATGTACCTTTTCCTTTTTTGTACATTAAATGCATACTTTACTTGATTTCTGTCGTCTTAAACTTGAAGGAACGTGTACTGAAAATACTCTGTACTGAAGTCCCCCACAAAGAACGCATTAAAGATGTTCTTACAACTCCACTGATAAGTTAAGTTAATCGCACTTCCCACTAAAACTTCAGAATGTTTGTCTGCGTTCCTCGTTAGGTAATATTCACTATTTCACTGAGAACTTTCGTAGCAGACAAGGAAATGTCCTTAAAGAACATTTCATTCCTGTCAAATGTTATCGAAACATTGAATCAGGGGTGCACTGCCTTCACTTTTCTGTAGCCGAGCACAGTTGATCAGAAATAAAAACTGTTTTCCCCATTACATAAGAGCATCAGAATACATGTACTTGCATAGTCTGAATGTATCCAAATGACCAAAAGAGGACTTCATAATCTCTTTGTAATAGAGAGTCACCATCACGAGTGAGGCATCTGTATTTTTCCTTGTTGTGTAGTGCCCCTTGTGATGGTTAGACGGTTGGTGTGAGTGTACCTTGTGATGGTTGGACGGTTGGTGTGAGTGTACCTAACTCCAAGGTATGAGTGTACCTTGTGATGGTTAGACGGTTGGTGTGAGTGTACCTAACTCCAAAGTAGAGCCACGACGCATGCATAGACATGCATGAATGAATTTACAAAATGGAACAAAGATTAGAAGAGGAAAACCATGTAAAACGCATAGTATGCAATTCACACTGCAAAACTGACAGCTGTTCCTATATAACACTGTAGTCAAACATATTACTCGTAGTTTGCATTGCTACTAAATGGATGTCTTTTGCAAACACTTTTCTCCACACTAATTAATGGAAAGTGTCAAGATGTATGAATCTGTACCAGGGCAGGGATGACGTTAGCATTGCGTTGATGTGGTTCAACAAATAAGAACTAATACTTGACTTTACAACGATGATAAACAAGGGAACAAATTTACTTATCGAAGAGAAAAAAATCTGCACATCAATATGTTGTGTGTTTAAACAATACTCATATCCAAAAGAACAAATTTAGAACTAACATTGTTAAAAGTATTTGCTGACCAATGTGATTTATAAGTATAATATTTCGAAAGTACAAACCATGTCAATGAACCATAACATTGTCAATGAGTCAACACAAGCAACACAAATATATTGTTATAGAATGTGAGTTGATAAAGTAACCAAAGGAATTAAGGAAGGGGCATAAATGCCAAACCAAGTGCCAAATTATAATGCACAGAAAAAAAGGCGAGCCCTTCATCAGTGATTAATTACTTTTAACTAAGCAGAGCTTTGTGAACAAGATATGTCAGTGTTAAATTTGTGAGAGACAACAGCTCTGAAAATGTAATTACATGAATCATTGAGCACACACATATTTGGTACCTTTAAATATCATTCTCTCGTGCTTACAGAAGACTCAGATCAAATGTGCACATGATAGCTTTCTTAACAAAGGAAATGAAAGGACGCTGACCATAAACAAGGAAGAACCGGCGCACACATGCGGACAGAGCAGCAGCACTCATGGAAGAGCCATCGAGGTTCAGGGACACAAGGAGAACCCTCTCTTCTCGTTGGGACAGCGGAAGAGAAACGCCCTTGCTGTGAACACAGTGGCCTTTTAGTACAGTCCAAAATAGATTTTTAACATGTAAAGATGATATACCATGGGGAGAAAGGGAGTTATATAGAAACGTTGAAGAGGTGACATACTCAGGATAAAAGTAAACAGAAAAGGCTTTTCAAGACTTAGAAATTCACAGACATAATCAATTTGTTATTGGATAACATTTTATTCAGAGAGTTTTCTAGTACTTTTCGCCAAAATGATATAATTATTTGCAATGATTAGTGCTTGAAGTATAGTTTTCGTCTATGAGTTTTTTCAACTCCAGCTTAAGGAAATGTAGGTGATATCACAGTGAAGCCACAAGTCCATGGGTGTTTGTGAATACTAACAGAAGCGGGTAGCGAGACAGCAAAAGAAAGACTGACTGCTGTTCATGTTTGGTGTGTAAACACATCATTCTACATCAGAAAAAAATATCAGAGGACTGTACAGACTTCTTTGATGACAATTATTATAACACTTTCGCATTGGGTGTGGGGACCAACAGGTTCTCTGTAGCACTGACTATCTCCCCAGATAATGATCAAATCAAGAATGCATAATGACTCACGAAATTTGCATCTATTGTAAAATAAATTTACAAATGAAATAATCTACTACGATGAAAAGTTACCAACATGTACAAATAATACAAAGAAATATGTTACATTGCATAAGTTCATCACAAACATGACAGTTAAAAAGCAATAAAATGACATATTTACAATAACTGTTTTAAGAACTTGTTGAGTCAGTTGTCCTGGCTCTGCGGACGTTAGAACCCAAAGACCTGTCTTCCTTTCAAACAGGACTGTCCTGCCTTGTCAGGGGCCCTCTTGCCTTCTCCTGCGTCTCCAACAAGCTGCTGGCATGTTGCAAGACACCTCGTTGTTCCCTGCAAGGCAAAGGGTCACACCCAGATATCATCAGTTAAGATACGTCAACATGTTGTTTGTATACGTAATGAGAAAAAATAAACAATTTGTATTGTTAGACGGTATCATAAGTTATTAGATTCAGACGAATATAATTTGTTGGGAAACGCACAGTACTGTCCTGAGCAGTCCACCAGCAAACAATGCTACATCTTGCGTTGCCAAAGACGCAGGCCACAGAGACAGGGGTATAAAAATCAACTCACGTCATGACAGGTTCTGGAAGGCCCAGCAGGCTGCGGGCAGGAGAGGGAGTCAGCAGCAGGAGGATGACTTGGCCTTTGCTTCGAGACACGGCGTGGATCCACTGGTGTCTGTGTTCCTCCAGCCTGGTGTCCCTGTCTTCATCACTCTGGCATTTTGGGTCGTTGTCTCTCTCGTCCCAGTGGACCAGGATGACTCCCTCCCTCTCCATGCCTCTGAAGTCTTCAATTCCAACCAGATGCACAGCAGGTCTTCCTGCTGTGTCCACACCATTGATGACACGCTCTCGGAAGGCTGCATATTCAGGAACACTGTAAATGACATCCGTGAATTGGAGGGTGGTGGTGGTGGTGGTGGTGCTGGTGATGGTGGTGGTGGTGGTTGTGGTGGTGGTGGTGGTGGTGGTGGAGATGGTGATGGCGATGGTGATGGCGATGGCGATGGCTATGGCGTTGGCGATGGCGATGGCGATGACGATGACGAAGACGAAGCCGAAGACGAAGACGACGACGAAGACGAAGACGAAGACGAAAATGACGAGATTGAAGATTGCAGATTGGAGATTGATGATTGATGATTGATAATTGATAATTGATAATTGATGATGATGAGGATGATGATTGATGATGATGATCACTGATGATTGATGATGATGATGATGGTGGTGGTACTGGTGGTGTTGCTTGTGATTGTGGTATCAAGTGACACTTTTGCAATGATATTGTGTTGCGCTCTTCTCCTGATGTACGGGGGTTCTCCTAGCTTGCGCTGGGAAGTCAAAGTTACAAACGCTGGTGGTCGTTTTCTATAAACTTTATTCATGCACTGGTCGCTACACAGCGGTGAAAGTTAACAATGCCGTCGTAGCAGCTTCACTCTATGCACAGTGCCACAGAGGACTCGCTTCTTACACAGTTAAGCTCTCACCTTAACTCTGTTGCATCTGCTGCTCGTGTTTCACTCGTCTGACTCTCTCTCGCTTTGTCATGCTTTATATGCCTAAATACAGATTTAAGATATTTCGGAAAGCTAATCGAATAATCGCTCACCATCGAGCTGGAAATCGACTGACATCGCGTGACATAACAAGACAATTTTAGCCCGACTCAACCACGTGACCTGGTAACCAAATTATCGCAGCAGCTGGTAAACACAGAACATCCCGACTACGCTGCAATCTTCTTGTATGATCTAGAACATTCAGAACAAGTGCTATGAACAAATGCAGTCAATCATTAATTTCTTATCAGAGTATGACGGCATGTTTAAACTTCTCAACTAGATGACCTGCTGCATACACGAACTTCCAGTAGTAATGGCTGATGCGTCAAGATGACGTCACGCTTCCCATGGCCATGCTCTCTCTACATAATACTTAACATAATGGAAACTATCCATCCATGTGTGACAATTCTTTTATCTTGTTATTCATCAACGGTCTTTCATCCCTCATATCCGTGTTGCAAGTTGTATCGTTAGGTATGACAGCGTCGTTTTCTTTCAGTAGCAAACATCACGGCAAACATCCTTCCTCACTGAGAAACAGTTGCTGTCAATTAAAATTGTTTTTTCCCTCCTCACTCTGAGTTGTAACCGAATACTCCTATACGCTACATTTGCTGCTTAAGTTCATCGGGGGGGGGGGTGGGGGTCGGGGGGGGGGGGTGGTGGTGGGGTTGGGGGTTGGGGGGGGGGGGGATTAGTGTCTGTGCATGTGCTTAGCAAGTCTGTACTTTACTCCTTGTCTATTTGATTAACACAACACATAACCCCCTCTCAAGCCACCACCACCCCCACCCCTCCCCTACCTCTCTTTCCTTAGAAAGGCTTATTTTTGTAAAAGTAAAATGGATTCACGAGTATTTGTACACTTTTGGGGAATGAATAATGTGTATGTCATCATTCTCTCGTGATACTTGGTCAGAAGTTCATATTTCTGCAATGTTGCACACTGCAAGACTTTAATTCTTGTTTTGGTGAAAGCGAGAACGGCAGAGAGATGAAAAAAGGAATAATAGAAACTTCACATTAAGAATTCTAGGAACAAGGACTCCATATATAAAGACGTTTGACTGTGCATTACTTCAAGTACAAGATGAAGTTAAACTATTTTCGTTTTTTCGAATCCCAGCCACTCAGGTTTGGAGATAAGATTAATTATACACAATTCCTCGAGTGTACAAGTACATGCAGGCGCACTCAAACAAAACCAACGAAACTGCAACCTTTTGTTGTTTACCAAAAGAAGCAAGTATTACAAGTGGACTCGAAATGTTGTGGGATTCAGCAGGGTTCTTTAAATCCAAAATCACGGTTAGATTATGTTCACGATTATTCTCGTATGGAACCAACCATACATTCACATCAGTGGCAGAGATCCTACTTTATCGCCAGTGCTTTATTCCTTGTTACCCCTGAGGTTTTCTTACCATGGGCAGGTGCATCTGGACGAGGAGCAGAGCTGGTGGTAGCGTTCTCGTGACGGAGGTAGGCGTTGTGGTAAAGGAATCCTGACACTTGCCTGAAGTCAGAGTTAATCAGCAGAGCATTTAACCTGAAATTAATCACATCTTGATTAATGATTCAAGATTAGCCAATCGACATGGGACCTTTGGAAGTCTGTCTAATGATGGTGTTTGGTTGAGGGATCAATCAGAAATGACTTGCAGACGACATGTGATCGAATAAGAGCTTATATGGCCGAACAATGATTGGTCCTTAGTATTTATATAGTCGATCGGTGATTGGTCCTTTGAGTGAAAACGTTACTCAAGACACCTCACGTGTGTTGTGATTGGTAGAGAAAGACTGAGGCCTTTTGGCGCCCGTATATAAACCCATGTTGTTTTAGATACAGGGCGCGTGTACAAGTTATTTTCCAGGAACAGCCACTTGATGGTATTGGGGGGAAAATCCTGCAATTTCATCAGCATTGTCGCGAGCGTTCATTTCTCTCAATGCCTCGTTGTACAGTTGTTTTACAGAACGGTCAGGTTCTTCTGTGCATTTTCTTTTTACCCCTGCTACCAGCATCTTTGCCTCCATCTGAGCATGGGAAGCTGGATGAGAATGATCCCCGGGGACCTATATAAACAGACAGAAAGAGAGAAAAAATAGTCAGTCTCCATGGCAGGTCTGCCGACTTGGGACTATACACTCATTTCATCATCATCATCATCATCATCATCATCATCATCATCATCATCATCATCATCATCATCATCATCATCATCATCATCATCATCAAAAAAAATATAGAGGGAAAGAACGACAGAGAGAGGACAAGAGAGACAAAAAAAAGAGTTGGACAGAGGGGAGAGAGAGAGAGAGAGAGAGAGAGAGAGAGAGAGAGAGAGAGAGAGAGAGAGAGAGAGAGAGAGAGAGAGAGAGAGAGAGAGAGAGAGAGTTACTGACCTTCGTTAATTCCTCTGTGCCTCTGGTTTTACAACGCGCAGGACAGTTGTCAACAGTACACTTCCAATAAATATTTTCACCACGGTTGTAGTCTTTTCTGTACCTGTGGTCATTCAAAATAAGTGACAGACCACCACGTTTTGTTTCCACGAACTCCATTAGGCCTACCACCGCTGCTTACGAGACGCTCGAAACGGCACAATCGACTTTCAACTTGCTTTTTACTCAAGACCATGACAAGACTGTGGCACTCACTCGGGGTGTACAAGCAACAAACTGAAGACCATTCACTCGCACGGGATGTACAAGCAACAAACTGAAGACCACTCACTCGCACGGGATGTAAAAGCAACACACTGAAGACTACCCATACATGCCCAAGTTCCCAGTACGGCGAACCGAAACTAAAGAGGACGGCGAAATAGCACGGGATCGCCTTAAGAAAAAAATTGACGAATACGGCGATTTGACACCCATACGGCGAAACGGGAAACGACGAAACGGCACCCAACCGCTGTGGTTGTGTAGAAGAGGGTGAGGTTGCTGTTTGTTATTAAAATGTTTGTTCTTGTTATTGCTTCCTTGTTTTGCCCTTCATTAGTTGGCGAGTAACTGGGAGCAATTGTCACAGATGCAGGATCCAAACCTGAAATACTCGCCAGAATTGCTCAGACCACAGCGGCACTCACAAAGCTCAAGACCATCTGGAAGGACAGGAACATAGCCCTCAGCTCAAAGATCAGACTGATGCGCGCCCTGGTCATGTCCATATTTTTGTATGCCTGTGAGTCATGGACACTAACAGCTGACTTGGAGAGAAGGATACAGGCCATGGAAATGAGATGCTTTCGACGACTCCTCGGCATCTCCTACAAGGACCGCATCACAAACGAGGAAGTCCGAAACAGAATTAGGCAAGCCATCGGGCCCCATGAAGAACTACTGACCACTGTGAAAAGACGCAAACTAAAGTGGTATGGGCACGTCTCACGATCGTCAGGGCTTGCCAAGACTGTGTTACAAGGCACAGTAAAAGGAGGGAGGAGGAGAGGCAGACAAAGGAAAAGATGGGAGGACAACGTCTCAGAGTGGACAGGGATGAGGCTCAGCGAAGCCTTGAGACAGTCCGAGAGGCGAGAGGAATGGAGAGAACTGGTTGCCAGATCATCTGTGGTGCCCCAACGGTCGTCCAGACTACGGGACAAGTAAAGTGAAGAAGTGAAGTTGGCGAGTGTGCAGGCAAGTTCCTCTAGACAATCATCTGTCCGGGGGCTGTATTGCCATCCAAACAGCTCATACACCCGGCCGTGAGGTGGAGGTGGTGGGTGGGTGGTGGTGGTGGTGGGAGGTAGAAGAGGGGGGAGGAGGAGGAGTTTCAGTTTTTACGGCCTATTAACCATAATCAATAGAGCTGGTTGGAATAAGAGGAAGACAAGGCATGATATCCCTACTCATTCACCTCCCACTCCATATTTCCCCCTTCCATCATGTTTGCTATTCAGAACCATGAATCGAATGGGGAAACCCTGTGGATCTCTTCCTTAACTCCGCCTCCCTCACCCACCCCTGCGGGTAATTCTGTTCTTACCCCTGCCTCACAGGAGATCTATTCTTAACTTCCCTTTCACCCTCATCCCCCACCCACACACTCCGAGTCTATTCTTACCCCCACCCAACAGGGTAAAGTGTAGCGTGACGTCCTTCACCTGTCCTTGTCCTATTCAGGCAGCACGCCACTCACCTTGCTGTCTGCTCGTGTCAAGTGCCTTGGCAGTCGAATGCGAATGACATTGTATGGGATGTACAGGGTGAGTAGCGAGAGGGAGGGAGTGTGAAGACAGTTTTACTGCGGCGTCGTTGCATCAGTTTGCAGACTGACAAAGAAACTGTTTCTTGCAAACTCCAGTGATAGAAGACGATGTTCAGTTGACTTTTTCCCCCCATTGAAATGGAGTGACACGGGGCTATGTATTGGCTTTCATTCTCTTCAGCTTGACCTTTGCCCCTGTCCTTGCCTTTCTCAGCCCTTCCTCCCACAACTGTTGGAATCACTGTCTACTTCCGTACAATGGACTTTTATGTGGCCTTTGACAACCAAGTTCAGTCCACAACAAAAATAACAACAACAAGAAGAATTACAGACAAACTGACGTAAGTCCAACTTGTTTATTCGTTCAACAAGCTTTCGGAGCCTGAGAGCTCCTCCGTCAGGTGACAAGTGAGAGAAACATGAGTTGATATATATAGCCGTAAGGGGCGAGAACATCTCCAGAGGGAAAACAAGTCAATAGGGGTCGAGGGCAGCTCATAACCCTGGGGGTATGGGCGTCACTGGAAGGAAAGCGAAACAGGTGGAAGCACGAGTGTCACGGAGGGTGAGGGGGTGGGAGCATAAGTCACCAAAGGGCGCCAGTGGGAGCGGGAGATTTGTGGGGGTACGAGGGTCACACATCTTTTGTACTGATTCGGATGTTACCCGCGACAAGGTCACCCACCACATCAAGGGACACCCCACCTGCGGCTCCAGCAATCTGGCGTACCTGATCAGATGCAGCAAAGGGTGCCTCGACGCTTGGTACATCGGCGAGACAGGACAGACACTGAGGCGGCGGATGAACGGACACAGAGCCACCGTCAAAAACTGCTCCCCACTCCCGGTCGCCGTACACGTCAACAAGCCAGGCCACTCTACACCGACGTGAGAGGGAGTGTACTCACAGACAACCTACGTGACACACGACGGCAACGAGGCACCAAGCGGCAACTCATCAAGAAACTGAGGACCCACGAGACTGACCTGAACAATGATCTGGGATTCATGGCCCACTACAGGTCACTTTCGTGTCCCAGCCACCTGAGGTTTTGTCACGCCCCAGTACCACCCAAGCCCCCACGCCTCGGGAGTGACTCTAACTCACCCCTTCTGTGTGACCCTCGTACCCCCATGAATCCCCCGCTCCCACTGGCGCCCTTTGGTGACTTAAGTTCCCACTTCTCACCCTCCGAGACACTCGTGCTTCCACCTGTTTCGCTTTCCTTCCAGTGACGCCCATACCCCCATGGTTAAGAAATGCCCTCGACCCCTATTGACTTGTTTTCCCTCTGGAGGTGTTCTCGCCCCTTACGGCTATATATATCAACTAATGTTTCTCTCACTTGTCACCTGACGGAGGAGCTCTCAGGCTCCGAAAGCTTGTGGAGCGAATACACAAGTTGGACTTACGTCAGTTTGTCTGTAAGTCTTTCTGAAGTCGAAGTCCAACACTGGCTTATATCACTATGACAACAACAACAACAAACTGACTGCAATACCTATCGATTGGAACACAGCAGCAGTCTTCTCTCACAAGTCTTTCTCTGCACTTCTTAGTTAGACTGCATCAATGGACTTTTTTAAGATCTAATAAAATAATACATTTCTTTGTTTTGAGTGCTAGCATTTATATGTGAGCGTGCGGGCATGTACTTGAGCGCACGCGCTTGTGCGCCCGTGATTTCGTGTGAATGCGTGTTGGTGTTTGTGTGTGTGTGTGTGTGTGCGATCGCGCGCGTGTGCGCGCGTGCGTGCATGTGTGTGCGTGCGTGCAAGCACACTGTGCAGACAGAGGCCTCACTCAGTACGGAGTCACAGCTGTTGACTGCGTTCTCATTAGCTCCGCCAAAGAGGTAATGGTTTTCTGTTGCTTAGTTACTGCGTTTGTTAGCTCGTTCGTTATTCGGCAAAATAAGTCCAAAAGTTCAAATCGGAATCGGATGAAATTGGGTGCGAGGTCAGGGTTTGATCCTAGAACATCCTATAGATTGTGGAGGTTATCTGTTTTCTGGTTTTGGATTTTCAACCATAGAAATGTTATCCCCTAGGCCGTCAGCCCAGCACAGCGCTCTAGCCTCAACTCCTATGTTTAGCCTCTCCCTAGCCTCAACTCCTATGTTTAGCCTCTCCCTAGCCTCAACTCCTATGTTTAGCCTCTCCCTAGCCTCAACTCCTCTGTTTAACCTCTCCCTATAGCCTTAACTCCTATGTTTAGCCTCTCCCTAGCCTCAACTCCTATGTTTAGCCTCTCCCCAGCCTCAACTTATATGTTTAGCCTCTCCCTAGCCTCAACTCCTATGTGTAGCCTCTCCCTAGCCTCAACTCCTATGTTTAGCCTCTCCCTAGCCTCAACTCCTATGTTTAGCCTCTCCCTAGCCTCAACTCCTATGTTTAGCCTCTCCCTAGCCTCAACTCCTATGTTTAGCCTCTCCCTAGCCTCAACTCCTATGTTTAGCCTCTCCCTAGCCTCAACTCCTATGTTTAGCCTCTCCCTAGCCTCAACTCCTATGCTTAGCCTCTCCCTAGCCTCAACTCCTATGTTTAGCCTCTCCTAGCCTCAACTCTATGTTTAGCCTCTCCCTAGCCTCAACTCCTAGTTTAGCTCTCCCTAGCCTCGAACCCTATGTTTAGCCTTTCCCTAGCCTCAACTCCTATGTTTAGCCTCTCCCTAGCCTCGACTCCTTTGTTTAGTCTCTCTCTAGCCTCAAGCAAGATCGAGAGGGCAAGCTTGCGGGACCGAATGTCATACGCTGTGGTCACCACTTGTGATGTTCAGCCTGTTTGAAGGTTTGCGCTCTCAGAGTGCTGTCTAGTTTTAAATATATTTCATCTTTTACTGCAGTTCAAATTCCCTCCACAAGTGTTTCTGACACCCTGATGTACAGCTACATCTGCCTCCCTCTGTGGGAACGAGGTGCACACGTGACTGAGTGGCTGTGTGCGGTGCTGACTGGTGGAACAGAAATCACAGCACTAGGTGGCAGTCAGGCGAGTCTGGAACTTTCCCCCTCTGTCCCCTGCAGGGCACTGGGCTGTGTAAATACGTGGGTGTACATCTCCACACTCGCTCATATGAACACATGCACGCCCGTGTGTGCTGGCACACACACGCACACACGAACTAACAAACCTACATGTACACAGCACTGATACCTGATCTCTTGTTCCAGTTTTTTCTGTTGAAATTTATATTTGCACACTTTCATTTCTGCTGTTGTTTTAAACTTCGGCAAATGCATGTACATGTTGAAAGCCAAAGTGTTTCATCCCACGTGTTGTCAGCAGTTAGTTCGTTTCCTTCTGCTTCTGTCCTCTTCCTTAAGACCTCCGCCCATTTGGGTCTCCCATCTCTTTAAGCCGCCACCCTTTTAAGCCGCCACCCCTTTAAGCCGCCACCCCTTTTAAGCCGCCACCCCTTTAAGCCGCCACCCTTTTAAGCCGCCACCCCTTTAAGCCGCCACCCTTAAGATGCACTACTTAAAACGCCACCCTTTAAGCCGCCACCCTTAAGCCGCCACCCTTTAAGACGCCACCCTTAGCGCCACCCTTTAGCCGCCACCCTTTAAGCCGCCACCCCTTTAAGCCTCCACCCTTAAGACACACCCCTTAAGATCCACTACTTTAAGACTCCACCCATTTAAGACTCCACCCATTTAAGACGCCACCCCTTTAAGACGGCACCCCTTTAAGCCGCCACCCTTTAAGACGCCACCCCTTTAGGACGCCACCCCTTTAAGACGCCACCCCTTTAAGACGCACACTCCGCCAGACACGTAGCTGTGGCGTGCTTGGTAGCGGGCTTTGCTTGGCTGACACACGATTCAGACACCGCAAGGCGGTAAGTTCCGGGTCAGAGATGGTGGGGGTGGGGGTGTGGGTGGGGGTTGCGGGTGGCGGTGGGGGGTGCGGGTGGGGGTGGATGGTGGGGACAGGAATGATTGTGAGACTCTATTGTTCGTTTGTTGCCTCTGCTCCTGCATGGCTGTGCTATGTTGGTCGCTTACTTCACGGGAGCGGCTACATGATAGCCGGGTCAGATGTAAGTCAGGCAACCTTGAAATAGCATTGCAGCTAGAGGAACACTACGCACACAGCTGTGCAAAGCTGGCCCTTTAGTTGACGCCAGTGGCAATATGATACCCGGGTCCGATGTAGGTCAGGCAACCTTGAAATTGAGTGACATCCTAGACCTTAGAGTAACCTAAAATGTAGAGCGTGTCCTACTTGCATATTAATAAAATGAAGTGTTCACCCGCCAAATCTTGTGATTGGACAATGCCCTGCAGAGATGACTTTCCCCCGCCTAATCTTGTTATCTTAAATGTGATTAGCCGGTTGTAACGGTGAGCGTTTTATGAAATCTCTGACCCAAAGATGTTTGTCTTTGCTGTGTGTGATTACACAAACATTTCTAGAGGAATGTACCATTTGATCGGGTAATAAAGTGAAAGAAAACGACGAAAACCATATTTCGTCATGTTAATAATATGCAAGTAGGTCACGCTCTACGTTTTAGGATACTCTACGTTTTAGGATACTCTACGGTCTAGGATATTACATCATATGTAACCAGAGGTACGCTTAGCGTCGCTTAGCAAGCGGACAAACCTCTGTACTTCCGTTTTTTTACAGCCTTCCTCTAGTCCTTTTTGCAATATTGATGCAAGTAGTACATCAGAAAAGAGTAGGAATACTGCTTCAAGTGGATATTCTTCGTGCTTAGACTACGAGTTATCATCTGTCAGCGATTTGTCTTCAATGGCCGGCCTCGAGAGAACTGTTTCACAGTGTGGCTTACTTCTGGCTATTTACTGCATCTTCTAACCGTCACAGGTAAGAGCACACAGTTAATATTCCTATAAGGAATGCTTTTATACATAGACCTTAGACGTAGCTTTCGATAAAATAGGAAGATTTTTGCGAATCGGCAAAAAAAGAAAGAAAGTCGCATTTGCATAAATTACTGCTCAGTTTACATAGCGATGAGTAGTCACACATTGTCATAATCAAAGATAATCTTCAATAAGATGAGACATTCTTCTGCAGAAGTAAATACAGCAGCAAAAGTACAAACATTTAATGCACACATTTCACAGAATCCAAAAACGAGCTGAGGGAAAACTTCAGGACTGTCCACAAAGAGCGCCGATTTCAGAGCGGAAGTGTATAGAACAAAGAGGTCACTGCGTCAGTTCCGGCTAAGCGCCGTTGAGATATGTAGTTTCACTCTCTGATTCTGACGTAGTTGTCTTTCTAAACGCACACGCACGATCTATCTCTAGAGCTGAAAAAAGCGTAAGAATGCTTTGGTTTGATTCAAATGCTGCTTAATGCTCAATGGCTTGGAGAGAAAGCTCATGGTGGAAACGTTTACATAAAATAGGGAGATGTGGTCATGGATTATGGTGCCTCCAGATATCCATCTGCACGGCCATTGTGTGCTAAAGTGGCGTTATGGTGTCCGGACACGATACATGTATATTGCTTTCAGAAGGCCGTCCTTCACTCTGGTTACGGCAGTTCACAGCATGGGTAGATCCAGTCTCATGACATGACCTCAGCCTCGACTTTGGACGCAGTCAACAGGTGGTACTCAGACTAAATGAGAGGCTGCCAAGCATTGTCTGGGCGTACTCATCAATCTTGGAAGTGTACTGCTGAGTCTGACCTTGGCAGTCTGTGACATAAAACAGCTGAGAGGGCACAGGTTCAGATGCTTGTCTCTGATAAGAGTTAGTTGATGGATTCCAGACCAAGATATATCCACAACACAAGAGCTAAAAGAATTGGAAAGAGTTTGGTGCTGGACGCGGACAAGGGTGAGATGACATCTCCCCTCCCTGGGTCTCCTGCAGTTAGGCAGTAAGACGAGTTATCCCCCCGACCCTCCTTTCTCTTCTCTTCCTCCCCCAAACCTGCTCTCCCTTCCACACTAGTTCCTTCGTCCCCTACCCACCCCCACTCCCCGTTCCCCACCTGTCTGGCATTATAGTGGAAACGCAGGAGCTGTAAGTACACACGCACCCTGCACTTGCACTGCCACCCTACACAGCAGACACAAGGGGGGTGAGTA
>JAWQFJ010024043.1:0-17500 GCA_034096865.1 Theodoxus fluviatilis | reverse complement strand
AAAACCGCTGGCGCTGAACCTCCAGGTTTTGGCATTTAAGAAAAGATTGGGTTCGAACCCGCAACCTCTCGAGAAAAGAGGTGGAAAACACACATAAAAACACAACAAAACCACAACCTCTCGAAAAAAGAGAAGAAAAAAAAAGTTTCAGCGCAGAATCAAACCTGGTCATGCATGACCAAGAGTCGAACGCTCTACCAGCTGAGCCATTAGAGAATTGCAATGACGGAGTGTTTGTAAAGCATGTAAATCCATTTCTAAGCTATCGGCCCAGGAACAATCAACCATATATTTTAAACATGATGGATAGGTTCAGGAAGCTCCTATTATGACATGCTTTGCTTTCCTTTGGCATGTCATAAACGCTGAATTAACACTCCGGCACCGGATCGGCAGCAAAAATACGCTTGACATCCACACGCAACGATTACACCGAGACCGCGCAATCGAGCGATTTTCACTTACGTGAAGCGAGGTCAGAATTTAGAGTTACGGCCCTTTTCAGAGCCATGGCAACAACGCTTCCACGTGTAGTCTATGCGTGAGACCTGCCTGTCGGATTTTAAAATATAGGAGCTTTCCCGACCTACTGATGCATTCAACATACAGCTTTGAGAAATTAATGCTGTTCATGGCTTACATTTTCTTTGGATGGGGTTTCTAGTATCCCGAAATACAGCGTTTTCTGTGCAAACATGCACGCAACGAAGCGGTGGTGCAGATTCTTTGCCGCGTACGTATATCTGCGTTGACCTGCATTCGATGTGTAAAAAGTTGAAACTTTCCCGACCTACTGATGCATTCAGCATACAGCCTTGATAAATTAATGCTGTTCATGGCTTAGTTCGGTCCCGGAAAATCCTGTTTCTTCGCAGAAAACGCCGTTGTCGTGCTCGGAGAAAAAAAATGGCCGCCGTAATATTATTTACACGCGTTTAGGCTCTATCGGACCTCGGAGGTGCGATAACTTTATACGCGAAAATTCGTATAGGATAGGCCGTAACTGACGTAACTCTAAATTCTGACCTCGCTTCACGTAAGTGAAAATCGCTCGATTGCGCGGTCTCGGTGTAATCGTTGCGTGTGGATGTCAAGCGTATTTTTGCTGCCGATCCGGTGCCGGATCGAGAGCAAAATCTGCTTGCAAACGGGTATGTATATAGGCGCCTTAAAATCCCCCTTCCTTCCCGGTCTTAAAAAAGTTTGGAAACCCACCCCCCCAAAAAAATGAACTGATCCGCCCCTGAGGATAAACGCGATTAGTCCACTAAACGGACCGACGTGCATACAGGCCCTGGACGCCTAAGCAAGCCGAAGAATTCTATTCTATTCTATTCTATTCACCCTCCTTCAAAAATCTCATCGCAAATGACGTCACATTATTCGACGTCAAATGATAACGTCACAGATTTTGCAAAATGGAGTCTGTTGAATCGTTTTCATTGAAACACCAAAATGTAAAAAAGTCACTTTCTTTTCAAACCTCGATTCTGAAAATTTGATAATATTGAATGGGACCTAACTTCCAGTCAGTGTGCAAAATCTCAAGGAAATCCGTCCAGTAGTTTTTGAGATATAGGCCGTGGAGACGGGACAGACAGACAGACAGACAGACAGACAGATAAAAACCGCTGGCGCTGAACCTCCAGGTTTTGGCATTTAAGAAAAGATTGGGTTCGAACCCGCAACCTCTCGAGAAAAGAGGTGGAAAACACACATAAAAACACAACAAAACCACAACCTCTCGAAAAAAGAGAAGAAAAAAAAAGTTTCAGCGCAGAATCAAACCTGGTCATGCATGACCAAGAGTGGAACGCTCTACCAGCTGAGCCATTAGAGAATTGCAATGATGGAGTGTTTGTAAAGCATGTAAATCCATTTCTAAGCTATCGGCCCAGGAACAATCAACCATATATTTTAAACATGATGGATAGGTTCAGGAAGCTCCTATTATGACATGCTTTGCTTTCCTTTGGCATGTCATAAACGCTGAATTAACACTCCGGCACCGGATCGGCAGCAAAAATACGCTTGACATCCACACGCAACGATTACACCGAGACCGCGCAATCGAGCGATTTTCACTTACGTGAAGCGAGGTCAGAATTTAGAGTTACGGCCCTTTTCAGAGCCATGGCAACAACGCTTCCACGTGTAGTCTATGCGTGAGACCTGCCTGTCGGATTTTAAAATATAGGAGCTTTCCCGACCTACTGATGCATTCAACATACAGCTTTGAGAAATTAATGCTGTTCATGGCTTACATTTTCTTTGCATGGGGTTTCTAGTATCCCGAAATACAGCGTTTTCTGTGCAAACATGCATGCAACGAAGCGGTGGTGCAGATTCTTTGCCGCGTACATATATCTGCGTTGACCTGCATTCGATGTGTAAAAAGTTGAAACTTTCCCGACCTACTGATGCATTCCATTCTAGTAAACTAGAGATTTCGCCTACCGGCAAAAGTATCTCTAGCACAGTTCGCGTCACGTGATGGAAGGTTTTTGGCCAATTTATGCAAGCGGAGGTCACACGAGAGGCTTGTGGGATAGCTGATGTGCTCCCTGACATACGCCGTTAAAGTAGTTCTAAGACTATTTCGCACAAAACTCTTAACTTACTCTTGTGGAGACAACAAACAAGCGTTTATTCGATACAATAAAATGTTTGTGTTGAAATGGAACCAAGTTTTTACATAAGAATGATATCTGTAAAAAGTGGAGAGAAAAATAGTATCAGGACGAACTATTTTTGGCGCAAGGCTGTAATGCCAAAGGTCAAGCCTATTACGCATTCATTGCGAACTGTGCCAGAGTCAATACTACTGACTCGGGTTTACAGAATGGATGCATTCAGCATACAGCCTTGATAAATTAATGCTGTTCATGGCTTAGTTCGGTCCCGGAAAATCCTGTTTCTTCGCAGAAAACGCCGTTGTCGTGCTCGGAGAAAAAAAATGGCCGCCGTAATATTATTTACACGCGTTTAGGCTCTATCGGACCTCGGAGGTGCGATAACTTTATACGCGAAAATTCGTATAGGATAGGCCGTAACTCTAAATTCTGACCTCGCTTCACGTAAGTGAAAATCGCTCGATTGCGCGGTCTCGGTGTAATCGTTGCGTGTGGATGTCAAGCGTATTTTTGCTGCCGATCCGGTGCCGGATCGAGAGCAAAATCTGCTTGCAAACGGGTATGTATATAGGCGCCTTAAAATCCCCCTTCCTTCCCGGTCTTAAAAAAGTTTGGAAACCCACCCCCCCAAAAAAATGAACTGATCCGCCCCTGAGGATAAACGCGATTAGTCCACTAAACGGACCGACGTGCATACAGGCCCTGGACGCCTAAGCAAGCCGAAGAATTCTATTCTATTCTATTCACCCTCCTTCAAAAATCTCATCGCAAATGACGTCACATTATTCGACGTCAAATGATAACGTCACAGATTTTGCAAAATGGAGTCTGTTGAATCGTTTTCATTGAAACACCAAAATGTAAAAAAGTCACTTTCTTTTCAAACCTCGATTCTGAAAATTTGATAATATTGAATGGGACCTAACTTCCAGTCAGTGTGCAAAATCTCAAGGAAATCCGTCCAGTAGTTTTTGAGATATAGGCCGTGGAGACGGGACAGACAGACAGACAGACACACACACAGACAGACTAATAAAGTCTGTAGGACCTCCAGTAAACCTGGAGGGATAAAGTCTGTAGGACCTCCAGTAAACCTGGAGGGATAAGTCTGATCAGAAACGTTCTGTCAGACCTGACGACAACTACGTCACGTGATCATCTTCCAATCACTGCCCGTTAATTTTGCGCCATCAGATCCGTGTTAGGTCGAGGGTAGACCCCGTGCACATTCCAATACCCCATCGACCCCCCGAAAACGTAACCCCCGGGTTGACTTTTCCCGCCGCGCAAACCTATCTTTAGCGTTGCGGCAATACGGTTTTCGAGTACGTAGTGTTCAATGCAATCTCACGCACTGACATTTACTTTACATCCTCACTCATAAGTCGCGTCTCGCGACAGTAGTAATGATCTTTACATTATTTTTCAAACTATTATACTAGAGCTCTTAACCCACATTTGTCATTCTGATCGAAGACCAGGATTGCAACATCACTAACAAATGTAAAGACGTAACACTTTTCATGGACACACCTGCAATTGTTGGCTTCCAGGGAATACAACATTGGTGACACAACTATCCTCAGAGAGATACTAGTGGATGCATACCCAGATGGTGACATCCTGTTTCCGATTGGCATTCTCTACTCTCTTCCACACAGAAAACTCTCTACCCACAGAATGAAGTTCGATTTGACATCGAGTAAAAAAGAATGTGTGGCTGGATGGTAATGACAGCAAATGAAATATATCAGCATGGAGGATGCTTGCATGTGTTGCGACTTGTCTCCTTTCACAAAGTCCTGTTGCTACAGAGGTTCTCCTAGCTTGCTCTGGAAAGTCAGTCCACAAAGTCCTGTTGCTACAGAGGTTCTCCTAGCTTGCTCTGGAAAGTCACAGTCCACAAAGTCCTGTTGCTACAGAGGTTCTCCTAGCTTGCTCTGGAAAGTCACAGTCCACAAAGTCCTGTTGCTACAGAGGTTCTCCTAGCTTGCTCTGGAAAGTCACAGTCCACAAAGTCCTGTTGCTACAGAGGTTCTCCTAGCTTGCTCTGGAAAGTCAGTCCACAAAGTCCTGTTGCTACAGAGGTTCTCCTAGCTTGCTCTGGAAAGTCACAGTCCACAAAGTCCTGTTGCTACAGAGGTTCTCCTAGCTTGCTCTGGAAAGTCAGTCCACAAAGTCCTGTTGCTACAGAGGTTCTCCTAGCTTGCTCTGGAAAGTCACAGTCCACAAAATCCGGCGTTTATTTAAAAAAACTTTATTCATGAACTGTTCGATGCACAGCAATGAAAATCAGTAATCAGTATTACAATAACAACCTCACTCTTAGATGGGATTCTTGGATGACACAATTGCTTTTATCCATGCTTTTGCATGTGCATTCTCCTAAACGCAGTATCTTACGTGTACACTGTGGAGTGCACCTCGCTCAATGGCACAAAAGCCATCAAGGACTCGATCACTTTTTATGGAGGACTTTTCACACTCAGGTATCTTCTTCTTGCTCTCACCTCTTCTGTTTCATGTGCTCTCTCGCCGCCCTGCTTTATATACCTTCTTACAGGCTTCTAGAATCTTCAAGAATTGCGTGCAACCTACTCGACTGTCCAGAAGCTTTGCAATTGACGTCATGTGACACGGCCCAGATACATTTACTCTGACTACGTCAGGTAACTAGGCCACAACCATGGCGCAGAGACTGAAGTAATCAGCTCAATGGTCCTGCAATATTCTGGCACATTCCAGAATCTTCACAATACATATGATCTATCCTTGTCAAATTAGCATATGTGACACACAGAGCATGGAATTTAAAGGTTTGTTGATGCTGTGCCTAGCCTGCTGCTCAAATGGACTGGGTCAATTTTTTTGCTCACAATTAGCAAGAAAATGATTCAAATTTATACACTGTAAATGTTTGCAAAAACAAAGATGTGAGCACATCTTTCCTGTGACCAATCAGAACATATGGTTTGGGGAATTTTGGTGCTGAGAATTCAATGGAATATTTTCAAATGCTGGACCACCTATGAATGCAAATAGATGCACCTAGGTTTTGTTCGTTCGGAAATGTCCTTATAAAATCGACGGAGTAAAGAGGTCTCCCAGTTCACATTAGGCATTTGTAGAGATGGATTACAAGTGTTAAAGGGGATTTGTTTCTGCTCTTGACATCTCACCCTAGTGGTCTGAGACGATTCTGTGTTTATTTTCAGGCGCTAAGATTCATTCCCAGAAATCCCTCCTGGTTGTCTTTACACACACGCTCCATCATCATTGCATATTTAACATTCTGACCCTATTCCAGACAAATCCCGAATAATTTCCACACAGCTGGCAATAACTACGTGGACTGACTGAGAGTACATGGCCGTTCAGTTTCAGCTTTAAGAAACCTTATGCTCTTTCTTGAAGTCCCCCGTCTTTAGTGTTCCCTATGTTAATGTCCATTTTCCTGGCTGACGTCAAACACAGACAAACATATTTAGTTTTTATATATTTTTATTGGCAAAGTAAGAAATCACCTGTTTTCAAAGCTGCAAACAACACCACTTACAAGTATGATGACTTCAAAAAGGAAGAGGATGGTAACAGTTTCTGTTCACAATACACAAACACAACCGTCAAAACCATCGTAAGCACTAGCTCTAGATATAGTGTTCCCATTGGTACATTCCTCATTTTGGAGGAATTTCAGTCTTTGCTATGCCTTAGAGTTGAAGAAATAAATCTCACATATACACTAACAATAAATGTGTGCCTTTTTAATATCTGTTATTATTTCGCACAAGCAGGAAAAATCCCTGACAGAGATAGTGGAGACGACCCACTGTGATTTTTCCTAAATGTGATTAAAATTTTACAAATAATTGCTGTTTGCTGTTGTGTATGTTTTCAAAATGCAACTAAACCCAGAAGCGACATTCTGCTGTGAAACTTTCCGAGTTGGAGCTCTCCTGCTAACGTGCACAAAGGTGAGGCAGACTGTGAGAACAAGGCCAGTGAGGGCTTAATCTGTGCCGGGTGGAGACTGACAAACTGTCTCTGAGTTTGGCTGACCTTGATGTAATGAGCAGGAAATCCACGGGAGATATTTCAGACTGGAGGCCAAAAAAAGATGAGGAAAATCGGGCATCAGTTTTGGGATATTTTCTTCTTTTCTTGAG
Source organism: Theodoxus fluviatilis (assembly GCA_034096865.1). Taxonomy (NCBI): domain Eukaryota; kingdom Metazoa; phylum Mollusca; class Gastropoda; order Cycloneritida; family Neritidae; genus Theodoxus; species Theodoxus fluviatilis. The sequence continues at coordinate 10,701 of JAWQFJ010024043.1, read as the reverse complement.
TAATTCATCTAGCTGTTACAACATATTAAACTTTTTTGTATAAAACTTGCAAAACAGTGGACAATAATCTCAATTCTTTCAACTCTGAGTGTTTGAGTGCATTATTCTGGCAATTTGTCATTATGTAAATGGTAAATAGCAATGTGAATATAATTTTTGTTCCCATTAATATGTACCTTTTCCTTTTTTTGTACATTAAATGCATGCTCTACTTGATTTCTGTCGTCTTAAACGTGAAGAAACGTGTACTGAAAATTCTGTACTGAAGCCTCACACAAAGAACGCGTTAAAAATGTTCTTACAACTCCACTGATAATTTAAGTTCCTCGTTTAAAGAATATTCACTATTTCACTGAGAACTGTCGCTGCAGACAAGGAAATGTCCTTAAAGAACAGTTCATTCCTGTCAAGTGTTATCAAAACATTGAATCAGGGTGCACTGCCTTCACTTTTCTGTAGCCGAGCACAGTTTGTCAGAAATAAAAACTATTTTCCTCATTACATAGGAGCATCAGAATACATGTACTTGCATAGTCTGAATGTCTCCAAATGACCAAAACTGCAAAAGAGGATTTCATACTCGTTTTGTAATAGAGAGTCACCATCATTAGTGAGGCATCTGTCTTTTTCCTTGTTGTGTAGTGTACCTTGTGATTGTTAGACGGTTGGTGTGAGTGCACCTTGTGATGGTCAGAAGGTTGGTGTGAGTGTATCTAACTCCAAAGTAGAGCCACGGCGCATGCATAAACATGCATGGATGAATTTACAAAATGGAACAAAGATAAGAAGAGGAAAATCATGTAAAGTGCATAGTATGCAATTCACACTGCAAAACCGACAGTTGTTCCTATATAACACTGTAGTCAAACATATTACTCGTAGTTTGCATTGCTACTAAATGGATGTCTTTTGCAAACACTTTTCTCCACACTAATTAATGTAAAGTGTCAAGAAGTATAGATCTGTTCCAGGCCAGAGATGACGTAAGTATTGAGTTGATGTGGTTCAACAAATAGGAACTAATGCTTGACGTTACAACGATGATAAACAAGAGAACAAATTGCATATCGAAGAGAAAAAAGTCTACACATCAATATCATCAATATGTCGTGTGTTTAAACAATACTCATATCCAAAAGAACAAATTAATTGGAACTAACATTGTTAAAATTATTAGCTGACCACTGTGATTTATAAGTATACTATTTCGAAAGTACAAACTATGTCAATGAACCATAACGTTTTTAATGAGTCAACACAAGCAACACAAATATATTGTTATATAATGTGAGTTGATAAAGTAACCAAAGGAATTAAGGAAGGGGCTTAAAGGCCAATCCAAGTGCCAAATGAAAATGCGCAGAAAAGAATCTACCTTTAACTAAACATGGCTTTGTGAACAAGATATATCAGTGTTAAATTTGTGAGAGACAACAGCTCTGAAAATGTAATTACATGAATCATTGAGCTCACACATATTTGGTACCTTTAAATAGCATCATCACGTGCTTACAGAAGACTCAGATCAAATGTGCATCTGATAGCTTTCTTAAAAAAGGAAATCAAAGGAGGCTGACCATAAACAAGGAAGAACCGGCGCACACATGTGGACAGAGCAGCAGCACTCATGGAAGAGCCATTGAGGTTCAGGGACACAAGGAGAACCTTCTCTTCTCGTTGGGACAGCGGAAGAGAAACGCCCTTGCTGTGAACACAGTGGCCATTTAATACAGTTCAAAACAAATGTTTTAAATGTAAAGATGACATAGCATGGAGAAAAGAGGGAGTCATATAGACACTTTGAAGAGGCGACATACTCAGGATAAAAGTAAACTAAAAGGCTTTTCCAAGACTTAAAATTCAAAGAAATAATCAATTTGTTATTGGATAACATTTTATTCAGAGGGTTTTCTAGTAGTTTTCCCCAAAATGATGTATTTGCAATAATTAGTGCTTGAGGTATAGTTTTCGTCTATGAGTTTTTTCAACTCCAGCTCAAGGAAATGTAGGTGATATCACAGTGAAGCCACAAGTCCATGGGTGTTTCTGAATACAAACAGAAGCTGGTAGCGAGACAGCAAAAGAAAGACTGGCTGCTGTTCATGTTTGGTGTGTAAACACGTCATCCCACATCAGAAAAAAAAATCAGAGGACTGTACAGACTTCTTTGATGACAATTATTATAACACTTTCCCATTGGGTGTGGGGACCAACAGGTTCTCTGTAGCACTGACTATCTCCCCAGATAATGATCAAATCAAGAATGCATAATGACTCACGAAATGTGCATCTATTGTAAAAGAAATTTACAAATGAAATAATCTACTACGATGAAAAGTTACCAACATATACAAATAATACAAAGAAATATGTTACATTGCATAAGTTCATAACAAACATGACAGTTAAAAGGCAATAAAATGACATATTTACAATAGCTGTTTTAAGAACTTGCTGAGTCAGTTGTCCTGGCTCTGTGGACGTTAGAACCCAAAGACCTGTCTTCCTTTCAAACAGGACTTTCCTGCATTTTCAGGGCCTCTCTTGCCTGCTCCTGCGTCTCCAACAAGCTGCTGGCATGTTGCAAGTCACCTCGTTGTTCCCTGCAAGGCAAAGGGTCACACCCAGATATCATCAGTTAAGATACTTCAACATGTTGTTCGTATACGTAATGAGAAAAAATAAACAATTTGTATTGTTAGACGGTATAATAAGTTATTAGATTCAGACGAATATAATTTGTTGGGAAACGCACAGTACTGTCCTGAGCAGTCCACAAGCAAACAATGCTACATCTTGCGTTGCCAAAGACGCAGGCCACAGAGACAGGGGTATAAAAATCAACTCACGTCATGACAGGTTCTGGAAGACCCAACAGCGTGCGGGCAGGAGAGGGAGTCAGCATCAGGAGGATGACTTGGCCTTTGCTTCGAGACACGGCGTGGATCCACTGGTGTCTGTGTTCTCTCAGTCTGGTGTCCCTTTCTTGCTGAATCTGGTGTTCTGGGTTGTTGTCTCTCTCGTCCCAGTGGACCAGGATGACACCATCCCTCTCCATGCCCGTGAATTCTTTAATCCCAACCAGATGCACCGCAGGTTTTCCTGCTGTGTCCACACCATTGATGACACGCTCTCGGAAGGGTGCATATTCAGGAACATCTATTAATGACATCCATGAATTGGGTGGTGGTGGAGGTGGAGGTGGTGGTTGTGGTGGTGGTGGTGGTGGTGGTGGTGGTGGTGGTGGTGGTGATGATGATGATGATGATGATGATGATGATGATGATGATGATGATGATGATGATGATGATGATGATGATGATGATGATGATGATGATGATGATGATGATAATGATGATGATGATGATGATGATGATGATTGATGATGATGATGACTGATGATTGATGATGATGATGGTGGTGGTACTGTTGGTGTTGCTTGTGATTGTGGTATCAAGTGGCACTTTTGCAATGATATTGCTATGAACAAATGCAGTCAATCATTAATTTCTTATCAGAGTATGACGGCATGTTTAAACTTCTCATCTAGATTACCTGCTGCATACACGAACTTTCAGTAGTAATGGCTGACGCGTCAAGATGACGTCACGCTTCCCTTTTCCATGCTCTCTCTACATACTACTTAACATAATGGAAACTATCTATCAATGGGTGACAATTCCTTTGTCTTGTTATTCATCAACGGTCTTTCATCCCTCTAACTGTGTTGCATGTTGTATCGTTAGGTATGACAGCGTTGTTTTCCTTCAGTAGCAAACATTACGGCAAACATCTTTCCTCATTGAGAAACAGTTGCTGTCAAATCAAGTGGGTTTTTTCCACCTAACTCTGAGTTTTAACCAAATACTCCTATACGCTACATTTGCTGTTTAAGTTCATTGGAGGGGTGGGGTGGGGGGTGGCGGGGTGGGGGTGGGATTGGTGTCTGTGCATGTGCTTAGCAAGTCTGTACTTTACTCCTTTTCTATTTTATTAACACACACATAACCCCCTCTCAAGCCACCACCACCCCCACCCCTCCCCTACCTCTCTCTCCATAGAAAGGCTTATTTTTGTAAAAGTAAAATGGTTTCACGAGTATTTGTACACTTTTGGGTATGAATAATGTGTACTTTGACATCATTTTATCGTGATACTCGGTCAGAAGTTCATATTTCTGCAATGTTGCACACTGCAAGTCTTTAATTCTTGTTTTAGTGAAAGTGAGAACGGCAGAGAAATGCAAAAAGGAATAAGAACAACTTCACATTAAGAATTCTAGGAGCAAGCACTCCATATATAAATACGTTTGACTGTGCAGTACTTTAAGTACAAGACGAAGTTAAAACTATTTTCGTTTTTTCCAATCCCAGCCACTCAGGTTTGGAGAGAAGATTAAGTATACACAATTCCTCGAGTGTACAAGTACATGCAAGCGCACTCAAACAAAACCAACGAAACTGCAACCTTTTGCTGTGTACCAAAAGAAGCAAGGATACTACAAGTGGACTCGAAATGTTGTGGGATTCAGGAGGGTTCCTTAAATCCAAAATCACGGTTAAATTATGTTCACGATTATTCTCGTATGGAACCAACCATACATTCACATCACTGGCAGAGATCCTACTTTATCGCCAGTGCTTTATTCCTTGTTACCCCTGAGGTTTTCTTACCATGGACAGGTGCATCTGGACGAGGAGCAGAGCTGGTGGTAGCTTTCTCGTGACGGAGGTAGGCGTTGCTCTCGTAAAAGGACGGGACCCCGAAATACAAAAGCGCCTTGTTAAGATCTTCGCAGTTGATGGCGATGTGCAAGTCTCCTGTCTGGAGAGCGATCCAGTCGCTCCAGCGTGGACCTTGCTCCGTGGAAGGCAGGACTTGGGACATCTCCGTCTTGCAGTCTTCGCACCTGGACACGGTGTTGGCGTGGTCAGGGTGGAGGCAGTGGTCAACCACTCTCCATCCAGGGATGTCTCGGGGATGATGCCCACTGCATATTGGAATGGGAGGGTAAACTTTCTCTCCCAGCATATTCAGCAGCTCCACTGTGTTCTTGGTGCATCGGATGCAGTCAGGAAGCTGGATGCTCTCCCAGCCAAGCTGAACGGCTTCTTTTGTAAGGTTTCCTCGCCGGGTACTCCAAACGTAGATATACTCTTTAGATCTGACGGTTGACAGCATCTTCGAAAACATTTTGATGTCTCGACGAAGAATGTCGACGACAATACAGATTTCATGTTGAGGCTTCCTGCCGCTCAGCTCTATCACTGTTCTCTGTACCTCCTGGTAGGTGCGACAGACGTGTAACCTGCTGATGGCCTCTTCCTTCTGATCTCTCTTCACCGCTTTGGCGATCTGCGCAAGCTTCACGTCGTAGAATTCCTTTCCTACCGCCAGCACCACGGTCTTCCCGTCTGCCAGCCACTGCTTGACTCTGTGCACCAGGAGCATCGTTTTGCCCGAGCCGGGAGGTCCCCAGATGTGCAGCAGTCTAGCTGCGCTGTCCCTGACCTCCATCTGGTCAGGGGTCAGCAGCCAGGACTGGGCGGGGTCAGGAATGTGGGGGGATTCTACTGTACCATCACAACCAGCCAGGGTCAGGAAGCTGGAGGGAGAGAAAACAGAACGAAGACTGAGGGGATGCTCATGCAGACTGGTGTAATTACCAAGGGACCATACCCCGGGACTGCTTTGGTACACAAGATCTGTGGCTGACAATAGGGAAATTACAGCAGAAGTAAATTGACGTTTAGAATTGGCCTCGAGTAAAGCATTTCTGCACAGCCTCAGAACAGACAAGATGAATGGAAACTCAGTTTTCAAGGTGAGTGAGGATGAGGTAGTCTTGGGACAATACACTAGAAATGCAAGCGATAAACCTGGTATCCCCATACATCTGCAGTGACCAACCTGCTGGCGGCCATCTTGTAGACGGTGTCTGGGTCGTCTCCTCCCTGGCTGCTGGACCTCCACACCTTGCTGGCTCTTTCTGTCCTCAGACGCTCCATCCACTGACGGTAGTTGTTTTGATCTTGTCCTGGCAGTAGCTGCACGTCCGGGTGTGAACGCAGAATCTGTTTTGTCAAATAAGGGGGGGGGGGTATGAGAAAGGAACCGAGAGGAAGAGTGTGTGGTTTAACGGTCTTAAAGTGTTTGCAGACAATATATGCAAAAACATGTATCAGAAAATCCCCTTACAAAATGGAGTACATGAAAAATGATACATAGGAAAAAATAATGTATGCGGGTAATTTTCCGGATATGGTGCCCAATGAGGAATTGTGCATTTCATGCAGTATTACTGACAGACAAAAATGTTTTTGTTTTATTATAGAAAATACATACAAAAAGAGTTCAAACAACTTCCTTTCTGTCAGTTTCATTCATGAATTATTGCATACTTTTTTTTAAAAACAGATTGATACCACTAAAAATGTTCCATTTCGTCATGTGCATTATGCTCTGGATGAATATTGATGGAAACAATTGCACCAAAAGCGATACTTTTTTAAAGAATGATAAATGATCCTATTTGCAAGTGTTCATGTTTTGTTTTCTCTCCATTTAATGCCGAATTTTTAATAAATGCTTGTTGTTTTACCTCGTCGCAATGGTAACATTGGTGTGATGCATACGTTTTAGAATGCACATGAATGCATTACATCAAACGACCTTCTTATGTTCCTAAGCATAAAACAAAAATATACATATTGAGGAATCAAACGCCACATTTTCTCGTGGATAATATGGGAGCTTCTTCTTACAACTGCACAAACTGCCAATAAACCTTCTTGATGTCCAACTTGTTTGTTACGATGGTGAGGCACTGGGAAATGCTTGTGTTTAAAAGCGGCAAGGAGACTAGTTCATTCACACAACACTCTGAGCAGAAGGTCACAAGGCTTGAACTCTGTATTAAGAGTTTATTCTGCATCACTTAATTTGAATAAAGTAGTAATAGTGTCCACATTTCTAGCTTACTTTTACAATCGAGAGCGCACGCCGGATCGAAAAAAAAAGAGAGAATTATCAAAACACTTTGACGGTCAGTTTCCGTATTTTATCGACGTCTATGCATTGCACTTCCTGTGAAGTAGTGTTAAAGTTTTGTTTCTGACTGAAAGTTGTTAATTAAACAATAAAAGCTGATTTGATACACATCATTGGGTCCACGCGCGCGCGCACGTACACCCCCCCATCCCCCATCCCCCACCCCCCACACACTCACAGATACACACACACACACACACAAACACACACGCGCGCACACACACACACACACATTCACGCGCATACACATAAACATGCACACACACACACACACACACACACACACACACACACACACACGCACGTACGCACCCACGCACGCACGCACAATTTTTACAAGTTTGCATTCACGAACTTATACGGCAAATAATCAGCTGAATATGAAGTCAACATTTCTATGCTCTGTTTAAAAAAAGTCAAAGCACACAGAGAAAGTGAATTTTGACAAACGGCTCTACAGCATGGTGTGACGCAGCTTCTCACCGTGATGCCCTTTCTGACGTCATCAGCCTGGTCATTTGTCACGAAGGGCAGTGCCAGGACGGCTGTGACGTCACTGGACTCCACCAGTCCTTGCAACTTGCATCTGACTGTCTCCAAGGCCTCCACCAGATGTGTTGCTGCCTCTTCCAAGGAACTCATTTCCGCCATGCTTTTGTTACTTTTTGTCATCATCACAATAACTCCCATTTTTCTGTCCAGAATCAACATGACATTCTCCCGCTTGTTCAGGCGAGTGTTGTGCAGGACAAAGCTCGGCAAGTCTTCCTTGTTGGTTGACATGTACTTTTGGAGTGTGATTCTCAGCAGATCTTTGACTCTGTACTCTGGAGTTTCCTCCAATACATGTTTACGACCCAGAAGAAGTTTTGATTCGTCCTCTGTGTCGTCCTCAGAGCTGGACGCAGCCATTTCTTTGGGGATGACGAGACGTGGGAAGACGTAGACTTTGCCCTTCTCATACAGACTCTCGAATTCCATATCTATGTCCTGAAATGAGAGGAACCGAAAACATAAAGAAACCCGTCTTTTTATCTCCTCTTCTTTCTAGTCCTCTTTCTCATTGTTCTCGTGAGGATATTTTAGATAACTGTATTTGCCAATCATACTGATCGCAAACCGTAATTTGTGTTTCCTTGCTAGACTGAATGAATGTGTCAGGCAGCTTTTGATAATTTGTATTTTCCCTCCAGGTTTACTGGAGGTCCTACAGACTTTATCTCTGTGTGTGTGTGTGTGTGTGTGTGTGTGTGTGTGTGTGTGTGTGTGTGTGTGTGTGTGTGTGTGTGTGTGTGTGTGTGTTTCTGTCCCGACTCAACGGCTGATTTCTTAAAAACTACTAGACGGATTTTTTGGTAATTTTGCACACTAACTGGAAGTTAGGTCCGATTGAACGTATCAAAGTTTCAGAATCGAGGCTTGAAGAGAAAAAGGTTTTTAAGGTCGTACACTCGACATCGCCTCCCCAAATACTCCATTCATGGAATGGCGAAATTGCGAAATGTGTGACGTCATCAACAACGTGACGTCATTTGCGAGTAGAGTTTTGAAGATAATGAATTTTGAGAACATTGGTGAAAGGATAAAGAAGGATTTTTTACGATGCAAGTAGTCAATTGATGGAATAGCAACCCACTCCACAGCCACGCTTTTTTTCTCGCTGTATCTCGCGTGGTTACAGTTGCAGGCGCCAAAATGGCTTCCAAATGAACGCAGACTAACAGGTTGCACTGTATTCCAAACAGCATTTGTGTCTCATTTTTGCCAGACAGTGAGAAGATTTCTCAGACTGTGATAGACAGGGGTATGAATAAATACTACTCATTGCCCTCCAGGTTCGCAGGGCTAAATCTTTTTGTTCTTAGTTTCCAATGACATGCTCAGTCCACATAAGGTCAGTTTATGATTGCTTGTATTATAAAGCAGAGAATATCTTTTCAATGTTGCACTAGTCTTGTCGTGTTGGTGCCTAAGTTAGTGATTTTGAGTGCACACTGTTAGTTCATTTCGATTCGTCTCCGCCACATGATTTGCGCTGTTTCCCGCTCTTTGAGTTTAATGTACTTGGGTGGCTTAGTCAGTAGTGGATAGCACTTTCGGTAATTTTGACGCTACCAGCGGAGATTGTGTCAAATAAATGCAAACTGCTTATTTATTTCAAATTATTTTTAAATATAGAAATACGTTTAAAGCAAGTATTTAGTTCCCCTTTTTGTTTGCTCTATTTTCAGGTTTTCACCACTACAGCACTATGACATGTATGCAAGATGATGAAAGCGTCCATGCCGTTCTGCAAATAAATTATCTGACCCAGATTATTGGTGCGACGAGCTTGTATGATGTGCTCGGTGACACTCTCTGTATTTTCATCCCGTATATATGTTGAGAACAAAGGCAGAACACATACTGTAAACACGGCAATAGTCTGGCATAGTTGTGCGGTGAAAGAGAGAAAACGAGTGTCGTGGAATCGAAATTCATGACAGTGTAATTTTTGTTAATATTCACAAATTCACATTGATACAAGTGGCTCGAAATAAATCTTTCGCACACTGCGCAGTTTGCATAGCAGCCATAATAAAGTAAAGAGAAAAAACCACCACCACACAGAGAGAGAAAAAGGACATACAACTGAATGATGCAGCCGTCATAAGAAACGGTGACAGATATGAGATCTGGAATGAAAGACGGGGGTAATTGGGGGGAAAAAAGAGTGGGGGTGGCTAGTGTGAGGGAGGGCGAAATGCGTTTTTCCTGTTTTGTGTGAGTGAGTGTGTGTGTGTGTGTGTGTGTGTGTGTGTGTGTGTGTGTGTGTGTGTGTGTGTGCGTGCGTGCTGAGGGGGTCGGGAGTGGCGATGTGTAGGGTGGGGAATGGAGTGGGGGAAGCAGATGCAAAAGCAGAAGACTTCCATCTGTTCAAGACTTGATGTCAAACTTTGGATATACTCCTGTGATCCTGTACACAAAGCCGTGTGTGACTTACTTCAAAAGCTACAGTGGCACTACAGACATCTTGTTATCCCTCCAGGTTTACTGAAGGTCCTACAGACTTTATTGTGTTTTTTTAATGCCAAAACCTGGAGGGTCAGCGCCAACGGTTTTTATAATGACGCAACTTTCTACTTTCTGTCTCCTTTCTACTTTTCATGTGCCTTAGATAATGTTCTTCAAAAGTGTTTTGAATAATGTATTGTTTCTAAGTGGCCAAGTACATTTACGCTTAGATCCTATTTTTTTTAGTTTAACACACATTTATTCCCGTACCAAAAATAGACCTTATCAGAATTTAGAGTACGCTGACTGCTAGGCTTGCATCACTCTCTCCTTATCAGGTTTGTACTATGGAAAGCAGAGATTTTCTATTGAACTTTCATGTTGACATGTTTTCTACGCTAATTAATCGTGTGGTGTTCCCAACGGTTCGTAGTATTTCTTGGTAAAATTTCAACATGTCCTTACTTGACGTGCTTTCAACGTTTCAAACACCTTACAGCCACGTTGTCATTAGTGAATGACCACCCCTTTCGTATTAGGCTGTACTAAATGACACAACCATTTTGCAGATAACAATAATGAATATATTTAACTGTCAACACAATAGCATTCTTGGATCAGGGAAGACACACTGTCATCACAAAGGTTTGCTGATTC
>JAWQFJ010024042.1:0-17686 GCA_034096865.1 Theodoxus fluviatilis | reverse complement strand
TTCAGCTGTCTGTTTGCACAGTGGAATGAGGTATTCAAGGGGTCATTGTTTAACGTGTTGGAGATCTCTGATGGGTTGGGTCTTACAGGGGTGGAGTTAATAAAAATTTAGATAATCAATGTTAGGGTTCTGACATGAGTGGGGTCTTGAAGGGGTGGAGGCCTGAAAGGGTAGGAGGCTTGAACGGGGTGGGTCGTATGAAGATGGGGCTTAGAAAAAGGGAGATATTATTAAGGGATGAAGGCTCTGTGTACCAGACATGGGGTGTTGAGGGAGAGACAACAGGACAGGGAGACACAGCCATAGATTTAAACTGACAAACTACTGTGTTTTGATATTTTAACTTCTACCTTCAGTGCACGCTCGCGTTTATGTGTGTCTGTGTGTGTGTGTGTGTGTGTGTGTGTGTGTGCATGCGTGCGTGCGCGTGTGTGTGTGTGTGTGTGTGTGTGTGTGTGTGTGTGTGTGTGTGTGTGTGTGTGTGTGTGTGTGAGAGAGAGAGAGAGAGAGAGAGAGAGTGTGTGTGTGGGTCTGTCTCTCCATCTGTCCGTCCCTCTCTACGTACGTCCGTTCGTCCGTCCGTCTGCCTGTCTGTCAATATATTAGTCCGACAGTAAATTCGCCCACCTGCACCCCCACCCCCACCTCAACGCCCACCTACCCTCTCTGTGCTTGTATCCTCACCATGCACCCTCTATAAAACAGACTACGTGGCGGCTCCCCCCCCCCTCCTCCCCCCCCCCCCCCCCAATGGTCTGCTTTGTGGAGTTCCAGTGCAGTTTAGTCCTGCATTGTCTGTGCGCATCCCGGGAAAGGATACAGTGTCAACACACGTCATTGCAGCACTGCAGAGAAGAAAGGATACAGTGTCAACACACGTCATTGCAGCACTGCAGAGAAGAAAGACGGCCATCTTTCCCTGATCCACATGGACCAGCAGACTCTTCCCTATCAGGACACACAGCCCTAGAGCTCAAGTACGTAAATATCTGGCTCTTTAAAATGATCGATAACTCTTAGAAACAAACACTTGAATGCACGCCTTCTCATACGCTATATATTGCAGACAGTCGATTGTTGTGTCCTTCTAAGTTTGAAATATGTCTCAGCGCAGCAGAGCGACTGCCTGGTTAAGTTTGAGTGACACCTCAAGGACTGCAATCCAAAGTGGAAGCTGAGCTCTTGTTATGGCACTTGTCCCAGTCCCGCTGTTTGAATGGCCTCACCCCACAGTGGAGGGTGGCGTTCTGGAGACTAAGCATGGTGACCTGTAAACCAGGGCGTAGCAGTGGCATACAATGGCTGTGCAGGTAAAGGTCTTCAGACATAGTACACAATGACATCATCTCCTTGTGGTATGACGCAGTCGTTTACATAGTGGACTTGCATTCCCATGCCATAGAACGTTGCTTTCCCCAGCGATCAGTTAAGCCACACCACATCTTAGAGAGGTTAACAAACGTACACATTATCTGGACCTTTTGTAATCTAGTTTTGCAGATTCAGATAAAAAAAGGTGTGGCCGCTTAGACGGAGGAGAGGAGTTAAGTAATTCATTAGAAAACGATTTAATAGATTAAGGAACAAACGAACTAATGATTAATACATGAATACATGAAGGAATGGAGCTTTGCAGCCTATCGGTACTGATAGGCTATTTGTAGACGTTAATCACAACAGCACCAAAGCTAATTACAGTACTAGTAAGTCAAGTCTCGGTTTTCCTGGCTACTTCCCGTTTACAAATCTCGAATGGAGACGCGGTAAGTCTTGCCCCTGCCCAAAAGGCGTTTGAAAAGACAGAGCGGAGGCAAGAAACCAGTGGAACACTGAAGCACTGTGGAACAGCACAGTCAACCTTGTCACCGCCCTCTCAGCACAGTCAACCTTGTCACCGCCCTCTCAGCACAGTCAACCTTGTCACCGCCCTCTCAGCACAGTCAACCTTGTCACCGCCCTCTCAGCACAGTCAACCTTGTCACCGCCCTCTCAGCACAGTCAACCTTGTCACCGCCCTCTCAGCACAGTCACCCTTGTCACCGCCCTCTCAGCACAGTCAACCTTGTCACCGCCCTCTCAGCACAGTCAACCTTGTCACCGCCCTCTCAGCACAGTCAACCTTGTCACCGCCCTCTCAGCACAGTCAACCTTGTCACCGCCCTCTCAGCACAGTTCAAGATGGACACGTGACGCACCGTGTCCTTACGTGATCCGAACGTTGTCGTTCAGGACGATCGTGCGGTGATCACGTTTTGTCACTCTCGCTCACTGATTGGCTGTTTTGTCACTCTCGCTCACTGATTGGCTCCTTTGTCACTCTCGCTCCCTGATTGGATGTATTGTCACTCTCGCTCACTGATTGGCTGTTTTGTCACTCTCGCTCACTGATTGGCTGTTTTGCCACTCTCGCTCACTGATTGGCTGTTTTGTCACTCTCGCTCACTGATTGGTTTCTTTGTCACTCTCGCACCCTGATTGGATGTATTGTCACTCTCGCTCACTGATTGGCTGTTTTGTCACTCTCGCTCACTGATTGGATGTATTGTCACTCTCGCTCACTGATTGGCTGTTTTGTCACTCTCGCTCGCTGATTGGGTGTATTGTTTCTTTTGCTCGCTGATTGGGTGTATTGCCTCTCTCGCTCACCGACTGGGTGTACTGCCTCTCTCGCTCACTGAGTGTTTTGTCACTCTCGCTCACTGACTGGGTGTTTTTGCCTCTCTTGCTCACTGACTGGGTGTTTTGCCTCTCTTGCTCACTGACTGGGTGTATTGCCTCTCTCGCTCACTGATTGGGTGTATTGCCTCTCTTGCTCACTGATTGGGTGTATTGCCTCTCTCGCTCACTGACTGGGTGCTTTGCCTCTCTTGCTCACTGATTGGGTGTATTGCCTCTCTCGCTCACTGATTGGGTGTACTGCCTCTCTCGCTCACTGACTGGGTGCTTTGCCTCTCTCGCTCACTGACTGGGTGTATTGCCTCTCTCGCTCACTGATTGGGTGTATTGCCTCTCTCGCTCACTGACTGGGTGCTTTGCCTCTCTTGCTCACTGACTGGGTGTATTGCCTCTCTCGCTCACTGATTGGGTGTATTGCCTCTCTCGCTCACTGATTGGGTGTATTGCCTCTCTCGCTCACTGACTGGGTGTATTGCCTCTCTCGCTCACTGATTGGGTGTATTGCCTCTCTCGCTCACTGACTGGGTGTATTGCCTCTCTCGCTCACTGACTGGGTGTATTGCCTCTCTTGCTCACTGATTGGGTGTTTTGCAACTCTCGCTCACTGACTGGGTGTATTGCCACTCTCGCTCACTGACTGGGTGTATTGCCTCTCTCGCTCACTGACTGGGTGTATTGCCTCTCTCGCTCACTGATTGGGTGTTTTGCCACTCTCGCTCACTGATTGGGTGTATTGCCTCTCTCGCTCACTGATTGGGTGTATTGCCTCTCTCGCTCACTGACTGGGTGTATTGCCTCTCTCGCTCACTGACTGGGTGTATTGCCTCTCTCGCTCACTGATTGGGTGTATTGCCTCTCTCGCTCACTGACTGGGTGTATTGCCTCTCTCGCTCACTGACTGGGTGTATTGCCTCTCTCGCTCACTGATTGGGTGTATTGCCTCTCTCGCTCACTGACTGGGTGTATTGCCTCTCTCGCTCACTGACTGGGTGTATTGCCTCTCTCGCTCACTGACTGGGTGTATTGCCTCTCTCGCTCACTGATTGGGTGTTTGCCTCTCTTGCTCACTGACTGGGTGTATTGCCTCTCTCGCTCACTGACTGGGTGTATTGCCTCTCTCGCTCACTGATTGGGTGTTTTGCCTCTCTTGCTCACTGACTGGGTGTATTGCCTCTCTTGCTCACTGACTGGGTGTATTGCCTCTCTTGCTCACTGACTGGGTGTATTGCCTCTCTCGCTCACTGATTGGGTGTATTGCCTCTCTCGCTCACTGACTGGGTGTATTGCCTCTCTCGCTCACTGACTGGGTGTATTGCCTCTCTCGCTCACTGATTGGGTGTATTGCCTCTCTCGCTCACTGACTGGGTGTATTGCCTCTCTCGCTCACTGATTGAGTGTTTTGCCACTCTCGCTCACTGATTGGGTGTTTTGCCACTCTCGCTCACTGACTGGGTGTGTTGCCTCTCTTGCTGACTGACTGGAGTGCGCCTCGCTCACGTACCGCTCCGTTGCGTCTGTCTCGAACGCGCCCCTGGTGTGGCGTTTACGTATCTGAGTGGTGAGTCAGGCTTGCACGACACCCCGGTAGTCTGCACTGTGAGTTTGGCTAGAGTCTTAAAGGGGTGCAGGCTGGAAAGGGGTACGCGTCTTAATGGCATGTGGGCCTTAAAGGGGTGGACGTCAAGTAGAAAGAGTACGGGTGGTTGATGGAGAGACGAACAGGACATGGAGATACTTGACACTAATGTATCACAGCTTTTCGTACAACCATGACTCACATCTGTCTGTGTGTCTGTAGGTCTCTCTCTCTCTCTCTCTCTCTCTCTCTCTCTCTCTCTGTCTCTCTGTCCGTTTCTGCGTGCGTGTGTCTATGTATATGTCCCTCCGTCCGTCCGTCCGTCCGTCCGTCCGTCCGTCCGTCCGTCCGTCCGTCCGTCCGTATGTGTGTGTGTGTGTGTGTGTGTGTGTGTGTGTGTCTGTGTGTCTGTCTGTCTCTCTGTCTCTCTGTCTGTCTGTCAGTGTGTCTTTCTGTGTGTCTGTCTGAGTGTATCTGTCTGTCCGTCATTGTCTGTCTGTCTGTCTCTCTCATTTCTTCCTGCACACCCGTCACCCTCTGCCAGACAACTGATTGATTGCCGACTCTAAGCATTACTCACCCCGCCTTGTGTCTGCTGTGTAGGGTGGCAGTGCAAGTGCAGGGTGCCTGTGTACCTGACAGCTCCTGCTCTTCCACTCTAATGCCAGACAGGTGGGGAAGGGGGAGTGGGGGTGGGTAGGGGAACGAAGGAACTAGTGTGGAAGGGAGAGCATATTTGGGGGAGGAAGAGGAAAGAAAGGAAGGGGGGATAACTCGTCTTACTGCCTAACTGCGGTAGACCCAGGGAGGGGAGAAGTCATCTCACCCTTGTCCGCGTCCAGCACCAAACTCTTTCCGATTCTGTTAGCTCTTGTGTTGTGGAGATATCTGGGTCTTGAATCCATCAACTAACTCTTATCAGAGACAAGCATCTGAACCCGTGCCCTCTCAGCTGTTTTATATCACAGACTGCCAAGGTCAGACTCATCAGTACACCTCCAAGTTTGATGTGTACGCCCAGACAATGCAGGGCAGCCTCTCATTTAGTCTGAGTACCACCTGTTGACTGCGTCCAAAGTCGAGGCATGTCATGAGACTGGATCTACCCATGCTGTGAACTGCCGTAACCAGAGTGAAGGACGGCCTTCTGAATGCAATACACACGTATCTTGTCCGGACACCATAATGCCACTTTAGCACACAATGGCCGTGCAGATGGATATCTGGAGGCACCATAATCCATGACCACATCTCCCTATTTTATGTAAACGTTTCCACCATGAGCTTTCTCTCCAAGCCATTGAGCATTAAGCAGCATTTGAATCAAACCAAAGCATTCTTACGCCTTTTTTCAGCTCTAGAGATAGATCGTGCGTGTGCGTTTAGAAAGACAACTACGTCAGAATCAGAGAGTGAAACTACATATATCAACGGCGCTTAGCCGGAACTGACGCAGTGACCTCTTTGTTCTATACATTTATGCTCCAAAATCGGTGCTCTTTGTGGACAGTTCTGAAGTTTTCCCACAGCTCATATTTGGCGTATGTGAAGTGTGTGCATTAAATGTTTGTACTTTGCTGCTGTATTGACTTCTGCAGAAGAATGTCTCATCTTATTGAAGATTATCTTTGATTATGACAATGTGTGACTACTCATCGCTATGTAAACTGAGCAGTAATTTATGCAAATGCGACTTTCTTTCTTTTTTTGCCGATTCGCAAAAATCTTCCTATTTTATCGTAAGCTACGTCTAAGGTCTATGTATAAAAGCATTCCTTATAGGAATATTAACTGTGTGCTCTTACCTGTGATGGTTAGAAGATGCAGTAAATAGCCAGAAGTAAGCCACACTGTGAAACAGTTCTCTCGAGGCCGGCCATTGAAGACAAATTGGTGACAGATGATAACTCGTAGTCTAAGCACGACGAATATCCACTTGAAGCAGAATTCCCACTCTTGTCTGATGTACTACTTACACCGATATTGCAAAAAGGACTAGAGGAAGGCTGTACAAAAACCGGAAGTACAGAGGTTTGTCTGCTTGCTAAGCGACGCTAAGCGTACCTCTGGTTACATATGATGTCATATTGCCACTGGCGTCGAATAAAGGGCCAGCTTTGCACAGCTGTGTGCGTAGTGTTCATCTAGCTGCAATGCTATTTCAAGGTTGCCAGACCTACATCTGACCCGGTGTCGTAGAATATTTCGGAACCAGGATTAATCGGAACCGGTTCCCAAAAATCCTAGGATATTTCGGAACCATTCCCATTTATCCCGCACCTGGCGGCAGGATATTTGGGAACCACCAGGATATTTCGGAACCACCTTCTAGATGCTTTCGTATGATTTTCTGAGTTTCTAGACGGTTTCAAATCAGAGTGAAACAAACTACTACGCTAACAAAGAACAATTTACCTTGACCAAACGATGTTTAATGTATGTTGTTTTATTAAAGATGCTCAAGCAGCTACAGACTGCTTTTTAAGTACGAGTAATTATACATAAAGATTTTTACAGAACCTGTTGTTAAACTCCTTCTGGATTCTAAGTCACCTTGTCACATTTGTGTATACGGTTATACATATTAACTCTCTCTCTCTCTCTCTCTCTCTCTCTCTCTCTCTCTCTCTCTCTCTCCTCTCTCTCTCTCTCTCTCTCTCTCTCTCCTCTCTCTCTCTCTCTCTCTCTCTCTCTCTCTCTCTCTCTCTCTCTCTCTCTCTCTCTCTCTCTCTCTCTCTCTCTCTCTCTCTCTCTCTCTCTCCACCAACTGGTATAGAAGTGTTTCTGATACCGAGGCGGTGAGCTACCATAAGGTCATACCTGCGACGATGTATGAAATGCTATTCATGCCATTTCGATGGCCGTAATATAATATCTATTTTAACATTCCTGTACATATGAATATCTGAATGTTTTAACCTGATGTATGTCCATTATGGCCAAGCTTGGTTTTAGGCCGAGATCAAATCCTCCCCCCCCCTCCTCTCTCTCTCTCTCTCTCTCTCTCTCTCTCTCTCTCTCTCTCTCTCTCTCTCTCTCTCTCTCTCTCTCTCTCTCTCTAATGGGCTAATTCATTCAAAGTAGGCTGGCTTTCATGAGTTTAATAATAATAATAATAATAATAATAATGAATGAATAGCATTTGTATAGCGCACTTCTGTACAACTCAATGCGCTGACATAACCACATTCACACGCAGACATTCATCAGCAAGCTTACCAACATAATACAACACATAATACAACTTACAGACCTGAGAATGGATACAACAACATACATGATCATGAGAAAAAACCTACAATCAAGCAAAAGCCAGTCGAAACATGTGAGTCTTCAGTTGCGACTTAAAAATAGGTAAAGTGGGTGCGTCACGCAGGCCAGTCGGCAGCGAGTTCCAGACAGAGGGGGCATTGAAACTAAAACTACGCTCACCAAAAGATTTTGCACTACGTTTTGGAATTTTGAGAAGCTTTTCATTAGGTGAGAAGAGATTTATTGCACAACCTCAGCAAAGTGTGAGAAACTCTTCACAATCTGTTTAGAAAAAGTCGTAAACTTAAAAAAAGTGTGTGTGTGTGTATGTGTGTGTGTGTGTGTGTATGTATGTATGTGTGTGTGCGTGTGCATGTGCGTGTGAGTGTGTGTGTGTGTATGTGTGTGCGCGCGCACGCGCGCGTGTGTGTGTGTCGGTGGGTGGGTATGGGGGAGGTGTCTGTGTGTGTGCGTGCGTATGTATGTGTGCGTGCGTGTGTGAGCGCGCGTGTGTGTATGCGTGTGCGTGCGTGCGTGTGTATACGTGTGTGTGTGTGCGCGCGGGTGTGTGTGTGTGAGTGCATGCGTGTGCGTGTGTCTGAGTGTGTGTGTCTGAGCGTGTGCATGCGTGCGTGCGTGCGTGCGTGCGTGTGTGTGTGTGTGTGTGTGTGTGAGGGAAGGAAAATGCAAGCACAAACACAAGCAATTCTACACAATTCTTTAGCTACCCATAGTCTACAAATTCCCTTCACATTCTTCCGCAACAGAACACTTGTTTGCCACAGGCGTGGGAAAACTCACGCGCTGGAGTACAGTGAGTTGTAACTCAGTGAATTTTGACACGGAATGATGCAGACAGAATATTAGTGAAGCCATGTGGGCCTTCTGTGCGTGAATTTGTAATTCATAAACAAGGACATAAACAGGTAGGTGAGAAGAGATTTATTGCACAACCTCAGCAAAGTGTGAGAAACTCTTCACAATCTGTTTAGAAAAAGTCGTAAACTAAAAAATTCATGTGAGCTAATGACCTTCTAGACGGTTCCGAAATATCCTGGTGGTTCCGAAAAATCCTGCCACCAGGGCCAGGATAAATCGGAATGGTTCCGAAATATCCTGTCACCAGGGCCAGGATAAATCGGAATGGTTCCGATTTATCCGGTTCCGAAATATCATGTGACACCGGCTATCATGTAGCCGCTCCCGTGAAGCAAGCGACCAACATTGCACAGCCATGCAGGAGCAGAGGCAACAAACGAACAATAGAGTCTCACAATCCCTCCTGTCCCCACCCCCCACTCCCACCCCCACCCCCACCCCCACCCCCCACCCCACCCCCACCCCACCCCCACCCCCACCCACACCATCTCTGACCCGGAACTCACCACCTTGCGGTGTCTGAATCGTGTGTCAGCCAAGCAAAGCCCGCTACCAATCACGCCACAGCTACGTGTCTGGCGGAGTGTGCGTCTTAAAGGGGTGGCGTCTTAAAGTAGTGGCATCTTAAAGGGGTGGCGTCTTAAAGGGGTGGCGTCTTAAAGGGGTGGCGGCTTAAAGTAGTAGCATCTTAAAGGGGTGGCGTCTTAAAGGGGTGGCGGCTTAAAGGGGTGGCGGCTTAAAGGGGTGGCGGCTTAAAGGGGTGGCGGCTTAAAGGGGTGGCGGCTTAAAGGGGTGGCGGCTTAAAGGGATGGGAGACCCAAATGGGCGGAGGCCTTACGGGAGAGGACAGAAGCAGAAGGAAACGAACTAACTGCTGACAACACGTGGGATGAAACACTTTGGCTTTCAACATGTACATGCATTTGCCGAAGTTTAAAACAACAGCAGAAATGAAAGTGTGCAAATATAAATTTCAACAGAAAAAACTGGAACAAGAGATCATGTATCAGTGCTGTGTAAATGTAGGTTTGTTGGTGCGTGTGTGCGTGTGTGTGCCAGCACACACGGGCGTGCATGTGTTCACATGAGCGAGTGTGGAGATGTACACCCACGTATTTACACAGCCCAGTGCCCTGCAGGGGACAGAGGGGGAAAGTTCCAGACTCGCCTGACTGCCACCTAGTGCTGTGATTTCTGTTCCACCAGTCAGCACCCCACACAGCCACTCAGTCACGTGTGCACCTCGTTCCCACAGAGGGAGGCAGATGTAGCTGTACATCAGGATGTCAGAAACATTTGTGGAGGGAATTTGAACTGCAGTAAAATATGAAATATATTTAAAACTAGACAGCACTCTGAGAGCGCAAACCTCCTTCAAACAGGCTGAACATCACAAGTGGTGACCACAGCATTTGACATTCAATCCCGCCAGCTTGCCCTCTCGACCTTGCTTGAGGCTAGGGAGAGGCTAAACATAGGAGTTGAGGCTAGGGAGAGGCTAAACATAGAAGTTGAGGCTAGGGAGAGGCTAAACATAGGAGTTGAGGCTAGGGAGAGGCTAAACATAGGAGTTGAGGCTAGGGAGAGGCTAAACATAGAAGTTGAGGCTAGGGAGAGGCTAAACATAGGAGTTGAGGCTAGGGAGAGGCTAAACATAGGAGTTGAGGCTAGGGAGAGGCTAAACATAGGAGTTGAGGCTAGGGAGAGGCTAAACATAGAAGTTGAGGCTAGGGAGAGGCTAAACATAGGAGTTGAGGCTAGGGAGAGGCTAAACATAGGAGTTGAGGCTAGGGAAAGGCTAAACATAGGAGTTGAGGCTAGGGAGAGGCTAAACATAGGAGTTGAGGCTAGGGAGAGGCTAAACATAGAAGTTGAGGCTAGGGAGAGGCTAAACATAGGAGTTGAGGCTAGGGAGAGGCTAAACATAGTAGTTGAGGCTAGGGAGAGGCTAAACATAGTAGTTGAGGCTAGGGAGAGGCTAAACATAGGCGTTGAGGCCCGAGCACTGTGCTGGGCTGACAGCCTAGGGGATAAAATTTCTACGGTTGTAAATTAAAAATCAGACAACAGATAACCTCCTTAATCTAAAGAATTGTTTCTAGGATCTAATCCTGACCTAGCACCCAATTTCATCTGAATCCAATTTTAACTTGTGAACCTATTTTTTAGAATAACGAACGACTAACAAACGCACTAACTAACCAATGGAAAATTATAACCGCTGTAGCGGAAGTAATTAGATCGCAGTCAAAATGTGTGACATACTGAGCGAGACCTCTGTCTGCGCAGGGCTTATGCGCTTGCACGCACGCACACACATACACACAAAAACACGAGCGCACGAGCGCGTACACTGAAGTACACGCACGCACGCACACATTCAAATGCTAGCACTTAACACAAAGTAATTTATTTTCAAAGATCTTAAAAAGTCAATTGATTACGTGCAGTCTACCTGAGAAGTGCGGAGAAAGTCTTGTGAAAGAAAACTGGTGTTGTGCCCAGTGGGTATGCATTGCAGTCAGTCATTTTCGTCAGTTTGTTGTTGTAGTTGTTGTTAATTATATTGTCGTTGTGGTTGTTAATGTTGCTGTTTTCTTTGTGGACTAAACCTGAGGTGGTCAAAGCCACATAAATGTCCTTGGTACGGAAGTAGACAGTGATTCCAACAGTTGTGGGAGGAAGGGCTGAGAAAGGCAAGGACAGGGGCAAAGGTCAAGCTGAAGAGAATGGAAGCCAACACATAGCCCTGTGACACTCCGTTTGAATGGGGAAAATTATCTACTGAACGTGCCTTCTATCACTGGAGTTGGCAAAAATACAGTTTTCTTTGTCAGTCTGCAAACTAATGAACTAGGCTTGTTCAGGAGACGCAGCGCTGCAAAGCGCTGCTCAGCGCTGCATGTGATTCACTCCTGAACTGCAATATTGGGGCGTGATTCACTCAGCGCTGAGCAGCGCTTTGCATCACCGAGACGATTTTGCATCATTTTCAAAATGGCGTCTTCGATCCCGCACTGGCCGTCAATGCGTAAAATAACCCTCAGAAACATCATTTTGGGACTGGAACGGGCTTTATTTGCCCCAAGCGCCCTTTATGCGCGAGTAATGGCAAGTAAGGATGACACAGTACTGTCACGGGTCCCTTTCTACTGGGACTTTTTCCCAGAGAGAGACATACAACATCCAATCATAAGATACCACAATACAAGGAAATAAATAGAAACAATACAATTTATTATACACACACTACACCAACACAAAGACTAGCATGCCTCTGCTCAACCACTAATCATGGCTGATCAACAAATCAATACAATACACCCAGGCCGACCAACAACATCAAACCATAAAGAACACCCAATCAAAATAACAACACTGAGTTTAAACCATAATCCCACCCGTTCCCGGCTCCTCTAGGAACTCACGGTTCAACTCATACAGACAAATAATTCCAACACATCAATAACAACAACAACAACCTACAATCCCAATATAAAGAATACAATGGGGAAAAATCACCAGCTTCCAAAACCAAAACTAGAATCTATTTCACGGTCGAACCCAAAATGGCCGTCTCAAACAAGACTCCACTTCAACACGAAGCGATCTTGTCCAACTTCACACTGTACCCACAAAGCACCCAACACTGAACCTACACCAGTTCACTGTCTCCACCCGCCATCGTTAATCAATCAAAACTTCTAAACAACAAATTCACAGCGTGACCCGCGCCCCACCCACAATTCACTTGCCATAAAGACAAAACACCAAGAGATTAAGACTTCAACAACCCCAACACATTTCCACATTGAAATTATACAACTGAAGAAAATCACATCACGGAATACCACAATACAACATCAAGATGGCTGTGGCATTCACCTATCAAACGCTCTTTTGACTGCAGGAACAAACCGGAATCACATTCCCCTGCAAGCGTTAGACGAACACCCGCACACATTTAACAATACACAAACATACAAACCAACCCTACATAAATCAAATAGAATTAAATTTCAAACTCCCACAGTTCACAATATCAAATCCCCAACCACAAATTGGAACAACTTTGACAGGAATTTTAACAATGTCCTAAGAGAAACACATCCGTCCAACCCAACACCAAAAGAATTTACCTCCCAATTAACAAAGGAATAGTTATTCGACCACAACGAACCACCTCTATCGAACAAATACACGCCGGAAATGCCGTTCCCACATCAAACCATTTACAATACAATCACCAAAACGGGTCTACAATTTCCTTTCCAATATTCACAATATATCAATTTAGTTGTTGTGGCATCCGTCAGTCTCGTGAGACCATGGAGTGTGCGCCAGGTTTGGTCAGTCCGGGGTTGAGCGGCAGCGTACTCTGTGGCTGTAGAGCCCGATCCTTGAGCCGCATGCTCTGTTGCACTTGTCGCAAGTGAAGTCTTGGCGTGGCTCTGTAGATGCCGACGCTATCCTCTGTCGTCTGTGTTCTCTCTTCTCCTCCCACTGCTTCCGTCTCCTCCTCTCGCTGGCCTGGATGCCAGTCTTGACGGCGTGTCTCCAGTTGTTGCGGTCAGCGGCCACCGTTTCCCAGTCTGCTGGGTTGATGCCTCCCGCCGTCATGTCACGTTTACAAACGTCCTTGTAGCGGAGGAGAGGTCTTCCTGCAGGTCTGGATCCCGTGGCGAGCTCGCAGTACAGCACATCTTTGGGTATTCGGCCGTCGTCCATCCTGCTGACGTGACCCAACCATCTAAGTCGTCTCTGGCTGAGCATGGCGAACATGCTGGGAATACCTGCTTGCGCCAGTACGTCCTTGTTGGGGATGCGGTCTTGCCAGCTGATGCCCAGGATCCTTCTGAGGCAACGCATGTGAAAGGTGTTGAGCCGGCGTTCTTGGCGGGAATACAGGGTCCACGCTTCGCTTCCGTAAAGGAGCGATCACTGTAAAACAGCGGCACTGAAGTGACCTCTCCAGGGCGCGAGCCTGGGCAGCGTGTATGGAGATCCTGGGTTGCCCAGTCGACAGAATCCCCCACTCGGCCTCGCTGGTGTGGTCCAAAGGAACGCGGAGCGATACGTTTGGCACCAGTCTGGCTGCAAAAGCTGCCGGAAGGAGGTCAAGACTGACGACCAACCGCTTAATATCAATACCACTTAACAAGTCTCAACAACTCAAATTCCCAATTATTTTAACCACAGCCTGAAGGAGTTCACTCCGACGATTCTACTTCAATGAAAAACAAGTTCGTACTTACTCAGACAGGAAGTTTGATGGACAACACCAGTATACACCCAACCCTCTCGTTGGTCGAGACTCTCACCAAGAGAGGTCTCCACTGTAGTCCACACATCGTCACCCGACCTTCACACAAAAAGACCCGGTTCTCACGAACCCAACACCGTCAATCCTCTCATCTCGCACGCCAGCAGGTAACCGCTATCACTGGTCGAGACTCTCGCAACGAGACGTCTCCACTGTGGGACACACAGCGTCACCTGACTCTTAATACAAAAAGACCAGGCTCTCACGAAACCAACACCATAGCTCCTAGCCCTCCGGCTCTCTACCTCTGTCTGCCTCGATTTTTCTTCCTCCACCCCCTTCTCGAATCTCCCCTTCAGCCTCATCCGAGCAACTTGCACGGACCAATACGTCTCAGTTCATGGGAACGTCACATGTCCGTGCTCGTTGTGAGCACTATTCAGCTTGACCCATGCTTCGCACGATGTTATTCTTTCCTAGCGCGGCCAAAACCGTTTTCCCTATTAAGCCTACTTTATCGCCAGGAGGTTAAAGGCCCTTATTCGCCGCCTCCTCAAATTCGCTGTGTGACAAGTAGTGGACTCTATTCATGCAGAATACATTTAAACGTGCATAAACGATGTCTGTGGCAAAGAAAACACTTTCTTAGCGTCTATCAACACAACATGGGGCGCAGAAGATGTACCTCCCCTTTAACAAGTGAAGCGCTGCACAAAATCTGTAGGTGTTCAGGAGAGGCAAAGAGCGCTCAATTGCCAACATGAAGCGCTCATGCAGCACGTTGTACTCCTGAACAAGTCTACTGTAGCCGCCTGGACGGATTTTTTTTTGAACAACAGTAAAGCAGTCTGTACACGCCCACCCTCTCGCTACCCACCCCACCCTGTACATCCCACACAGGTGTCAATGCATGCGACTGCCAAGGCGCTTGACATGAGCCGACAGCAAGGTGAGTGGTGTGCAGCCTGACAGAGACAAGGACAGATGAAAGACGTCCCGCTATGCTTTCACCTGTTGGGTGGGGGTAAGAATACACCCAGCGAGTGTGTGTGTGTGTGTGTGTGTGTGTGTGTGTGTATGTCTGTGTGTGTGTATCTCTGTGTGTGTGTGTGTGTGTGTGTGTGTGTGTGTGTGAATGTGTGTGTCTATGTCTGTGTGTGTGTAAGAGTATGTCCCCTGCGAGGCGGGGATTTGAATAGAACCCCGGATGGGTAGGTACATAGGAGTAAGGCGGAGATCCACAGCGTCTATCTACTCCATATATTTTTGTAAAAAGCGAATGATAAACAAGGTGGAAGGGAAAAATCAAGGAAGAGACAAATGACGGCGGAAATCGTAACTGGACTTTCTCTCATTCTATCCAGCTCTTTCTATTCTGATTTACCGTGACGAATGGCCTTTCATAGGCTACAACGGCTGATAGGTGGTAAAACTCCATTCATCCTCATCCATCACCATCATGCTAAGGACTGTCCGATTTATAAACGTCCCACGCATACGTTTTGACCAAAGCGGGCCCCCTGTCGGTTGGGGGTCAGAACAGACCCACCACATCTCCCAACCCAATACATTAAGAGGCGAATAAGTACAGACATCATGACATGATTTGCGCTTACTCTAAACTATTCTAGTGATTTTTGTGCTCAGTGGCCTTACATAACCTATTAAACCTGATAGGCCTTAAAATACCATCCATCCATCCTTGACCATGGAGGTGGTTTTTCTCGCTGGAGTGGAAGCACAGTTTATTTCGCAACACCAGTCAGCCTGTCTCAGAAACGCTAATAGGGAATGTAGGACGGGTACACGCGCGCTGATTGGCTGGCGATGCGCGCTGTGGGCAGTGCTGCGAACGGTTAATCCAGCTGCCAGTGTCTCCACCAGGCACTGGACTTGCTGAGTACGCGGGTGCTTAATTAGAGTGCGCTAGTGCCGCACATTCTGTCTCGAACACACAATTAATGATAACGATGATATTGATAAGGATAATCTATATTTTCGCCCTTTTTCGGTGACCAGTCTTACGCCTCTGTAGGAGAGGCAATGTGGGTGAAGCGCATTGCCCAAGGATACAAATGTAGGATCTGTGCAGCTTCGAACACCGCACCCATTGGCTGCAAGCGACTGCATGTGACATGTACGTCAGGCCCCACACGCAGCATTGCTATCTCTAATCAAGTCTAGACCGACTCTGGTGTCTCAAACACTGTTTCGACTTACTCGAGCAAGAGTAATTCCCTGCGTTCCGTTGCACTCTGCTTCATCTCTGCTATGATGTAGCAGGCTCAGGAGTTTCGATTGGTCGGTTTCTTTAATTACTTAAAAAGCACGTTACCATTAAAAGTAGAGTTTTGAAGGCCCTCTTTGAATATAAGAATCCCCAAAATGATTTCACATTCAATAATATCCCTCTTGATCGAAAAGACAACTTCATAAAAGCATTAGGGTAGAAAATCTATTAATAATAAAAGGGGGATAACCATCACCAGTCTTAGAAGAAGGTCAAGGGAATCCCAACATGTGTGTCGTCTGCTACGTCGTTACACGCGTGGGTATAAATGCCGAAGTTTACTACAGATATCAAACCAAGACATAAATCCACTCTGCCACGGTGATGAGAGTACAAAAACATTCATTTCTTCGATATTTGACAGCAATCGACACGTTTGCCACTTCCATGGTATGTAAATTCCATGGTTCGAAGCATGTTTACCGTGCAAGTCCGTGGAGTGACTTCCAAGTAGTTCTGTTTAGTGTGGGCCAATCAAATGCGGCTACGGATTCTGTAGTTTCATCGTTGCTAGGCATAGCAAGTGGCGCACTCTAGTGCGAAGCAGTTAGAGCGCCTTCTAAGATGCTCCAGCTGCTGCGCGACCTTGACAGGAAGTTGACCTCTGTAACTGGGTGAAACGTCACCAAAGATTGTGTATGAATGATTTTCGACCCTAATGCTTTTATTAAGTCGTTTCTTCGATCAAGAGGGATGCATTTGAGTGTTAAATAATTTAGGGGATTGGTGTATTCAAAGAGAACTTCCAAAACCCTATAATGTTAATGATATTGTGCTTTTAAAGTTATGAAATAAAATCAACCAATCAAAACTCTTGAGGCTGCTACATCGTAGCAGAGATGAAGCAGATTGCAACGGAACGCAGGGATATTTTGAGTCATGATTATCTGTCTTGGCGAACTCTTGTACAAAGGAGTTTTGAAAGTGTTTGTTGTTGTCAACATGATCGAGTTCAACGATGCCAGTGTATCGAATCACTCAGTAACCAGCATTTTGATATGAAAATGTAGCGATTCTGCTTAGAGCATTCATAAATTATGTTAGGGTTTTTTCTTACTTGCGTTAGTGATTGTTAAAATGAGCGTTTAGCATGCAACCTGGAGGAAAGAAAGGAGAACGTCCTTTGCTTACATGTGCGATTGAGTACAGCGGGGAAATTGACCCTTGTGGGGCCTGAAGTAGACATGATTCGATCGAAGTCAGTGACTGGACAATGACTGTGTGCGGCATTAGTGTCCTGTAATTAAGCACAGACTTTACGTCTTCGAGTGTCCTCTCCCTCAACCCTACTTTAGTTTTTCTGGCTCACCTGAAAATGAAAGTGCGTCTCATTCTAGCAATACATGACACGGTGGTTTATGTGATTGTTAAAAAGCCAGCCTGACATGATTTATGATAGCCCTGTAGACCGTATCAAGCACCATGCCTTTGGCCGTCAGTGACGTAAGCCAACGAGAGCGAGCTGTCAGAATAAGTGTCCACAAAGAATCTTCATCTTTCCATGGCCAGTGCTGGCTTACAACGCTGTATTTCACTTCTGGGTGTCCAAAGAGAGTATATAGAGTCTTCTTCAACAGAGCGTCTGCAGTCTTGTGTGGGGCACCTCATAGACAGGCAGAAGGAAAGTCTGCAGGCATGAGCAATGGCAAGAAAGAGCTGCAGTCTCAGCCGCAGTCTCTTCACATCTGGTGTCATTCTCCTGCTTGCTTTCTTTGGGGATCTTGGAGGTGAGTGACAACGTTCCTTTCTG
>JAWQFJ010024041.1:7500-39519 GCA_034096865.1 Theodoxus fluviatilis | reverse complement strand
GCCTGCGCGTCCTCGCCCTATCCTGGTTTCTTTCGCCACTTGGTCGGACAAACTCTCGCTCCTGCAGAAAGGCAGAGATTGTCTCAGATCAAGAGGAGTCAGGATTTCGGGTGAGCTGACCATGAGACAAGCAGCTATACTACGTGATCAACGGGGACAGGGGCGAGTAGCCTATTTTAGAAATAACCAGCTGCACTACAGGGAAACCGGAGCACTCAATCCTTCAACACAAGCCCCACGACGAACCGAGTACAAAAACGCAGCTACCGGTCACTACAGCCACGACGTTGACACCGCTCGCTGCGCAGCGCAGAACAGGGATCCGAGAGGGCTCATCCGTGATGGAAGAAATGGACTACAGAGGAATACCTCATCCAGGCGCCCAACTCGGCTAGATCTTTACCCCTCTCATTTGCCCATAGAGAAAAGAAAGAGACAACACAGAATCAATGAGTGCAACTTGATTAAGCTTTCTGATACTGCACTGCAACATCGCATCGCTCGGGCTGAGTCATCCTCAAACAACCCCAGAAGAAAGGAGACATGGATTATCAAACCACCAACAGAAGACACGCTTGCGTGTCAGTACGAAGACCCGACGCCAGCAGTTGCCGAAACCAACTTACAGTTTGTCATTCCCGAGCCTCTATCAAGTCAGCTTTCAGTGGACGATCACGCAGCGTTGATAAACAATGAAGCACGTGACACCGCCCTGACAGCGAGAGCTACACCTGAGCGGGTTCCTCGTGCGCCGCCACCCATTGAGGAGCATCATGACGTAGGCGACCCGGCGATTACCTCGTCCAGAAGTGGCTCACGTTTTGCACGCTCGAAGCGTGCAGAGCATTCCCAGCGCACCCTGCTTGACTGCGTGGTCACAGGATCGACGCATACGAGCAGCACTCAGGCGGAGGACCCTCAGGAGACAGACGAAGGCGATGAAGAAGAAGAGGAGGAAGATCTGTTCGATGACGCAAGAACGGAGACGGACATACCTGTGAATGACAGAATGGAAAAAGCATCGGCAGGGCTGGACAGCCGGCTAAACGTGTGGCTAGGAAGACTACGTCACTCTGAAGCAGGGAGGCTGCAAGGCCTTGTACCTGCTCTCCCCCCTCAGCCTTGAGCCTCTGCCAAGGCTGCTGGCGATTCCAGCCCCGTCACCTAGGGAGACGGCCAAGGCCCCAATGTTGACACCTTGGGTGAGGCAGGTAATATCGCTTTTCTGCTTCATAAGTTTAGTTTGTTGTCATGGAATGTCGATGGCTTGCTTTCCAAGTTTGATGACCCCGATTTCCTCCAGTATATCGAGAAATTTACATGTGCATATTTGTACGAAACCTTTGTACAGCAATTCGATTGTTCACATTGTCTAGAATCGTTTGACAAGTTTGTGGTCCCTGCTAACAAGCTTTCGTCTAAGGGGAGGATGTCAGGGGGACTTATCTGTTTTGTAAAGAAATCTGTCGCAAATCTTTTCTCCTACATTGAATGTACGTTTAGAAATACATTGGTCTTTAAGGTCGACAAAACGTTGTTTGGTTCCATGAAAGACGATCTCATTATTTTTGGCATACGTACCCCCCTCGGATTCTCCGTTTTATGAAACGGTAAATGAGGCCGATGGCATCCTGTTGTTGGAAAAAATGTATTGCTACTGTCACTGAAATGTATCGAGATTGCTCTGTTTTGTTGTGTGGTGACCTTAATGCTAGAAAGTCGTGTTATAACTCATGGGATAGTGATATAATGTTTGACATGAGATTGAACATAGCGAACAATCCGCGCTTTTCCCATGACCCCACTTTGAATGTGTTTGGTCGATCGCTGTTGGCCTTGTGCACTGCATACGATCTCACAATTTTAAATGGCTTGTTCGGGGAGGAATCGGGGAAATCCACGTGTGTGTGTCAATCAGGAAGTAGCGTAATTGACTATTGTATAGCGTCAGATCTTCTCGTACAATTTGATTCCTTGTGTGTGGTAGATTCAGTTACTTCCCCGCATATGGGTCTTGAGCTAAGTATAGCCCGGGGAAATGCGCGGTTAGCGTTCAGGGAGGACATGGTCGTCATGGCAACTACAACAATTGTCTAGGACGCATATTTTTCTGATGTATATATCCAAAACCTACAGAACTGTCTGTCAGAATTATATGGCAAGGAAATAAAGATTGAAACTCAGCTAGATGTAAATGATTTCACAAATGTACTAACGAGATGTCTCGAGCAGGCTGCAGAATTTCTAAGAAAAACTTTTAAACACAGAGTTCATTCGTCTGATGGTATGACAAAGACTGTGTAATTGCTAAAAAGGCTGCCAGACGACATTTACAGATGTTCTTGAATACTAGGTCAGATGAAGATAGAAAGACATATATTTGGTCCAGGAACAATTACAAATTGATCATTAGAGATAAAAAGAAGAGTACAGAATGAATGTGCGTAATACACTGGCTACGAATATCAGAAACAGTGCAAAATTTGGGAGACAAGTTAAAAATCTGGGCACAAAATATCGAGCTCATTGTAACATTCCTTTTCAAACATTATATGATCACTTTAAGAGTACATTTTCTTGGTTGCCATCTTTCGACCTCGATGGTTACCTGCAATCTGAAAGTGTCAGTTACTTTGACAACAGCGAGTTAAACTCGCCCATTACAAGGACTGAGATAGCAAACGCTCTGAAGTGTCTAAAAGCTGGGGCATCTGCAGGATCAGATGGTGTAATAGCTGAAATGTTAAAACCAGCTGAACATTTGCTGTTACCTTCTTCGTTGTACCTGTTCAATGCTATTTTTGATTACGGTGCGTTTCGTGATGTTTGGTTAGAGGCTATTATTGTACCGATTCATAAACGTGGACCGAGTGACAATCCTGATAATTATAGAGGTATTGCTTTTTCTAGCACCTTCAGTATTTACACACATTATTTGCTGTAGGCTACAGAGTTGGGCAGATCAGCATGATCTTAATTCTTATCCGGGAGGAACAGGCGGGCTTTAGAAAAGGATATGGAACAGTTGACAACAGTTTTGTTCTATATGGTATTATTGAAAAACATTTGTGTAAGCACAGAAAACTTTATATTGGATATGTAGATTTTAGAAAAGCTTTTGATACTGTAAGCAGGGATATTTTGTGGGCAATTTTGCAAAAAATGGAATATCAGGGAAAATCTTACATATTTTGATAGCCATGTACAGATCGGTACAATACTGCGTACGGGGGGTGGAAGGTCAAACGGACTTCTTTGAGTGCTCCTCGGGGCTAAAACAAGGCTGCAAACTCAGTCCGATCTTAATTTCTTACCTAATCAACTCTCTGATTGCAGAGATCTCTGTAAATATTAAACATGACATACAGCTGTTGCCTAATACACCAGAGTTAACTGCTCTCCTTTTTGCTGACGATGTAGCTCTGCTTTTGGACACAACAGTTGGGCTTCAGAATCAATTTAACTGTCTTAAGAGCGCAGCTGATAGACTTTGCCTAAATGTCAACACAAATAAAACAAAAGTAGTTGTATACAGACTGGGTGGACATTTAGCCAGACATGAAAAATGGTACTTAGGTGATGTACAATTAGTAGTAGTAAGCGGATACAAGTATCTTGGCAACATACTCTCTACAAAGTTGTGTTCAAAGGAGACGCAAAATGAGTTGGCCTGTAGAGCGAGAGCTGCTCTTTTACTTCTGACTAGGTCATTGAGAAGAATTTCACAGGTAACACCGGATGTGTATTTTAAACTGTTTGATGCACATATCCAACCGATTCATTTGTATGGGGCTGACATTTGGGGAATGGATGATTGTCGCACGGTAGAAAGTGTACATCTACATGCTCTGAAAAGCTTCCTAAATGTTTCTTCACGAACCCCTAGTGATATGGTCTATGGGGACACTGGGCGTTTCCTTCTGTCTGTCAATGCCAAATTACGCAGTGTCAAGTACTGGCTTAAAGTTTTGAAAATGGACGAAAGTAGGTTACCCTTCAGAGCATATCAGATGATGCTGTGTACATCAAATAATGAGGATTTTTGGGCAACCAAAATAAAGAAGATACTGGTAGAATGTGATTGTGAAATCGTATGGGCAAACCAGCGGGTTGCCAACGAAAAAGTGTTTCTGAGAAACATCAGAGGAAAACTCCTTAGCAGATGTTATACTGACTGGGAAATGCGAGGTAGGAACAGTAGTAGATACTCCTTCTATAGACTATTCAAAATATCAATTGGAACTGAACAGTACCTCTATGACATAGATAAAAAAGTATTTAAAGATAAATACATACGTTTTAGGATGGGAATTACAGATTTGTTCACTCATAAATACAGATACGTGACAGGTTGTGGCTTTAATATGTGTCCGCTCTGCAGAGAGCGAGAAGAAAGAGACTCATTTTCTTCTCTATTGCCCTACATTACACGATTTAAGGGAGCGTTTTTGTTTCTTGAGATTTTAATGTCGATGAACCGGTAACATCCTTAATGTCCAGTAAACAAATGAGGACCATAAGATCAATTAGCATGTTTTAAAATAAGGCATTTAAACGTAGACAAGATGCGCTAGAGTCTGCGGAGCAGGACAGCTTGTATATCTGCTAGATACATTTCTCTTGAGTGTATTGGCATGTATTGACACTGTGCACTTGAAATATATTGACACTGTATACTTGAAATATGTTGGCATGTACCGACAATGTACACTTGAAAGGGGCCGGTGGCCTTTTCAATAAATGTATTCGTTAGTTCGTTCGTTCGTTCGTTTTCTCTCTCTCTCTCTCTCTCTCTCTCTCTCTCTCTCTCTCCCTGGCCCTTCCCTCCTCTCTCGCTCACTCCCCATTCTTATCAGCGATGCATTAGTTTGTTTAGATATGTCTGTATTTTCCATTTCGTCCGCTGCGAGCATGGAACCCTTGCTGAGAGGAGCAGCAGGAGGGTGAAATGCGATGAGAGGGCGTCTACCTCCTGGTCGCTTGGATCGACGTTTTACGAACCTGGGATCTGAGGCGACTTTCCCTAGCATTGGAAACGCGTTTGCCTCCTTTAAAAAGTGTTGTGTTTTTTTTGGTCGATGTCAACATTTGGACGGAAAATCCGGCAGTGTTTGATTTTGGAAAAGGATTTATTACAAGAACTGACTGATAGGGTGATGCGTACGATTTGAGCGATCTCTATATGGAAAAAAGATGAAAAAAAGAAGACAGGAAACACCTGTCGTAATCAATTTGACTAGCGTATAAGAGTCCAGAGAAACTCGTCTCCGATCATGACCTTCCACCCTGTCCAGATATTCGGCCTCCCTATCTGCCACAATGCACATGTCCGTTCAGCGGAAGTGACTCAATAAAGAGGCCGATCTTGCTCCACCATTCTGCCTTTGTCAGAGAGATTTGCCAAGCCTCGCTGCCGCAATGGACCGTCGATTACGTTAAACTATCGCACTCGGGGCGTGGACGGATCGCCGAGTCGTATCGATGGAGATACGCAGATCTTCGTAACTAAAGACACCATTAGATCTCCTCATCTGTTTCCGTGTATGTGTAGAACTTGTGAAAACCTGCCTCAAGTTTTGTTGTTCTGATGTAGCATTACTGTGAGCTCTCCTTGAATTTCCAAAGCAAAAATCAGTCATTGCAATCGGAGAATTTACCGAACGAACAAGTCTGCTGAGACGGTTTTGAATTGATTGATTCCGAGCTAGTACGGACTCGGCACTGCTACAAAGACGACACAAAAAGCCGTGCGGCATGTGCTTCCCCCCCCCTCCCCTCCCCCCCCCTCCCCCCCCTCCCCCCCCTCCCCCCCTCCCCCCCTCCCCCATCCCCCTCCCCCATCCCCCTCCTCCCCTCCCACCTCCCCCCTCCCCCCTCCCCCCTCCCCCCTCCCCCCCTCCCCCCTCCCCCCTTTCTTTCTTTAACACACTTCTCCTGACTCAAATGAAAAGCAGACGAGCAGGGTGCTATTCCCCTCCAGCATCATGGCTGCACCTGCCTGTATAATACTATACGCCCTTGTTGCGAAACGCGCCTGTGATCATTGTCGCTCCTGGTGCAACGCTAATTTACACCAAGCCACGGATAATATTACATTTGCCATCTCATCACCAAGGCTTGCATGAGTACTTCAGTGTGAAACGAGGATGTTCAGTGTCAGACCTCAATGATCTCCCAGTTGCTATGGAAGCGAAGATCACGAGCTTGCTGCTGCCTTGGCGAGAATGAAGACCCGTGCTGAAATATTACACCATTATGCGGAGAGATGGAGTGATGCCCGATAATTCGGTTAGCCGAATAAGGGCCGTCAGGGCCACTCTAACTCAACAGTTGAGTCAAAGTACTGCACGGCTTGTCTGGAAGCATTCTTGCGATCAACGGGTGCTTGGTTCGATTCTCTGCGATTCCACTTGTTTTTCCTTCCGTTTACTTCTTTTCTCGTCCTATAAGGGGATATGTGTACGAAAAAATGTGCTCTATAGTAGCCAATTCTAGAAGCGACACCGAGATTACGGCAAGCGTTGATGGGAATTTACTGACAGTTAACGCCAGTGCGTGGCTTGCTGTATCGTTTCCAGTGAACAATCCCATTAGATACATGCGATGTTTTTGTGTTCTTTTCTTTAATTTCTGCTTCCGATTTTTCTTTAATGTCAAGCCAAAATCATCAATGTTCTCGCCACCTGAGTAACCTTGAGTGTAGCTGGTATGTCATGGTCATCGTCGTCGTCATCGATCGCCCTTTGCGAGCGAAGATGAACAAGGCCTCAGCAGTTTTTGCCATGGATGCGAAGGTGGCTGATGAGGCCAGTCCTCACACGGAGTTTTTTTGTCGCAGTATGGACAGGCGATCATGGAGGACTGGCCGGGCGGGGAGGTGGTGCTTGCCCTGTACTTTCTTTGGAGATGGATGGATAGTGTTTTACGGCCTATCAGTCTTTGTGGGCTATGTAAGGCCATTTAGCACGAAAATCACTAGAACCGTTTAGAGTAAACTCTAATGAAGTCATGGTGTCCCTAGGTATTCGCCTCTTACGAATCGCGTAGGGAGACGCGGTGGGTCAATTCTTACCCCGAACCCACAGGGGGATTCTTTGAAGACGCATGCGCTCGACTTCGCAGGTACTTTGCTCTTGGATTGCAGCCTCTCTGTCTCCACTGAGGGTGCGCCGTGTGGTGCGGTGTGCTGCTGTCATCTCCCAGGAAGCTGGGCGGATGCTGCAGCGCTTCGGCATGGATTTGAATGGGTCCTTGTGATACTTATTAAGCCGGCCTCCGTTTGAGCGTTAGCCGGATTGCTGCTCGCCATATAACAGTCTATTTTTAGTAGGAGCAAAGGCAACGGAATAACTGTCACATGCATGACTCGATCTCTTTGTTTTCACAAAACTTGATTTCCATCTCGCTTGAATAATTCTGCGAGCGGTTTTGGGTTTGCTCCCAAGGCGTGAATCTCACGTTCAGTTTTGTTCAACGCCGGAAAACCATCCGCCATTCCAATCATAAGTAGATTTATTTGGACGTACATATATATGTATTTATCGCTGATAACGATTTTTTAAACATTAAAAGCGCTCATAAGGAAAACGTGACAATACAATACAATACAATACAATTTTATTTGTCCCACAAAAGGCAATTCAAGTACTTCAAGTACACTTTATGAGGCAGCAATAAAATAATCAAATAATAATCATAGTAGAAGAATACATAAAAATAATGTGATAGGATAAATACATATGAAAAGAAACAGCACACTCGCACGCACACACACTCCCTGCAAACCTCAGCCTCCACAGCACATCACAGACAACACCAACACAAGCAAGTATGCTCAAGAACAAGGCAAAAACAACTCACATCACAATCATCACCACAAGCACCACAGACCGGCAAAAATGTCAGAAAAAAATGCAGTCAAAGGGAAACAATCCACCCAACACAAGTGGGCGAAAATCCAAAGCAACAGCACCAACTAAACCTAAAACCACAGCAAAAGCAACACAACAACAAGAACAACACATCTAACTAACTGTTCAAAAGTCTGACGGCATGTGGAAAAAAAAGATTTAGAACCTCGGTTCCCTTTAAAGGGAGGCACGGAGTATCGGCGTCTAGATGGAAGCAAAGAGAACTCTCTCCTCAGACAGTGGTCCGGAATTTCCAAAATTCTCACCGCTTTCCTCAAAATTTGCTGATCACAGAAAGAGGAAAGGTCTCTCTGCTTTACTCCAATGATCTTGGAACAGACGTTGACAATAGCATTTAAACTGTTTCTATCCTTAACGGTCAAGCTGTTGAACCAACAAACAAACGAAAAAGTAAACAAACTTTCAATAAAGGACTGATAAAACAAGCAGAGGATTTTCATGTCGACAGAAAATGATTTCAGTTTCTCAACAGGTACATTCTTTGGTGACCACGTTTAACGATAGTGTGTGTGTTTACATCCCATTTCAGCTGACTGTCAAAAACTGTCCCCAAATACTTGTAAGTGTCAACAACATCCACCTCCTCACCATGAATAACACTGGGATGAGTAACATCTCTCTCTCGTCTAAAATAAAAAAATCTCTTTTGTTTTTGACACGTTTAGTTCCAAAAAGTTGTCATCGCACCAATCTACAAAATCAGAGAGGGCAAGACCATGATCATTTTCTGGGCCCTGAAATAGAGACAACAATGCAGAGTCATCCGCAAACTTCGCTAAATAACTACATTCCTGAATGTAACAGCAAAATGACAGCAAGTGATTTGTATTTTACTTTCGATTTCTTTCTCTTTTTTTGTATCCCCACGATCGAAATTTTTTTTAAGGGTTGGCAGGAAAAATAGGACCGGTCGGGATACGGTAACCACTTTTTTCGGAGGGGGAGGGGGGAAGAATGGGGGTGATGGGGGGGGGGGAGGGGGGGCGGGGGCTAAGTGTGTGGGCATGCGTAAGTCGAGCTTGCGTGTGAATGAAATGTTGCTTTCATTTATCTCACTTTCATGATGTGTCACCTGTGATAATTAATTCTGCCTGGTGGGAAATAATAAGCATTTGTGTCAGTAAATGCGTATGCATGACTTAAGTAAGCAACTAAACTCATTTCGTTTCAATATTATGTTACGTTCCGCAGCGAAATTTCCAATGGTAGCCATACAATTTTTGATTTAAAAAAAAATGTTTCTGTCACCTCGGATTTTGTGCTGCACCACGCTATGTCATCTCTCCCCCCCCCCCCCCACCTCCATCCCCCCCCACCCTACCCCCCCCCCCCCCCCATTACCGTATGGGAGTTAATAAACTAGAGTGTCTGTAGATGTGTATGCATGTGTAAAATGATAAACGAAAGTCATTTAATGTATATTAAGTCTTACTCCACAGAGACATTTGCAATGGAAGAAACACGCCTCCTTGGATTTTTTTCCCTCTCGACCGTCAGTCCACACTTTCGCCGCCTTGAATGTGGTGCCGCACCAAACCCAATGGGAACGCAAGCACTGCATGCGGACGATGCGTGCAGCCCGGATATTCCAGACGTGGACATCGGCGCTGTCCTGCCATTGAAAAACGACGGCGGTTGCCCGGGGGTGCGAAAATGAGGAACGGAGAGGAGCGTTTTCTGATGCCCCTCCCTCTCCCGGACTGACCCGACACCCAGCGCCAGGTGGCCTCCCTCTGCTGCATGCACGCCATCTAGCGGCGCGGAGGTGAGACCAGTCTGCCTGGCCGTGCACTACAGCAGTCTGAGCAAACGAATAAACAAACGAATGGTAGAAGAAGAGAAAAGCGAATAAAGCAACAAATGAATGAATGCATGAATGAACGAATGAATTCGAATGAATGAATGAATTCGAATGAAAGAACTTCACGGATGAAGGTAACAATGAATAAAAATGTGAAATCATACATTGTCTATTCATAGCTTATCAGCTGATGCATGGCTCCAAAGACCTGGGATCTTGAAAGGGCTTAAGGCCTTCGCACACGAGGCAACCAAAGTCTCTTGCTACGTTGCTTGCGGCCGGTTGCTTGCCATTGTGGCAGGCAATGCTAGAGATTGAGCTCGCACACGCTTCCACTGTGACCCTTCACCTCTCGCCACGTTCTATTTATGGAAGCGTATTAATTCCCGCGCTTGCACTCAAGACGCTCTGCATCTCTCCCCCGAAGGCTTGCCCTAGCATGACTGAAACTTCAAGTGACGATGGCGACAGTACTTCGTAATGATGATGTTGCAGCTGCTGCTGCAATACGTATAATTGCCAAGCAAAGTAAAAAGAGAAAAAGATCGTGTTGGTCTCGTGAATGGTTGACAAACCGACCATGGAATGGTGCCTACTCGTGTCTGCTACAAGAGCTCCCCAACGAGGATCTCAAGGCAACAAGAACTTTCATTCGAATGAGCCATGAGCATTTTCAGGAATTGTTGCAGCTGGTTGGGCCTCAATTATTTAATCAATTTAATCTGAACAGTATTTTCATAACACAGATGCAATATAAATGTATCGTATTCATGGTGTCAGACAGCACTAGCTTTGTACACAATGCTTTGGCGTGTAGGTATGCGTCGACCTGCATTTCCAATTTTAAAATGTAGTTTTCACGACATATTGATGCATTCAACACAGCTTTGATAAATTAATGCTTATCATGGCTTACATTTTCTTTGGATGGGTTTCTAGTATCCCCAAATACAGCGTTTTCTGTGCGAAGCGTAGACAGGTCCGCCATTTAATTTTGCAACTAGTCGCGAGAACGCGAGAACGAGGCTAAAGTCGCCCGGTGATTGATGGATTCATAGAGAGTGGCACGCCACTGCCCCCAAAACTAGAACAGGTTTAAAGAAGAGCAACTTAGTTGCTCGTGGCGTGGAAAGTTGCTTGAAATGCCAGTTGCTTTCAACCGACATCACACGCGAAGCAATGTATGGCAAGCAATCGAGTTGCCCGAGTGGAGTTGCCTCGTGTGCGAAGGTCTTTAAGGCCTCCGCACACGAGGCAACTCCACTCGGGCAACTCGATTGCTCACCATACATTGCTTCGTGTGCGATGTCGGTTGAAAGCAACTGGCATTCCAAGCAACTTTTCACGTCACCAGCAACTGAGTTGCTCGAGTTTGAACCTGTTCTAATTTTTGGGGCAGTGGCCTGCCACTCCAGCCACTCTCTGTGAATCCACCAAGAGCCTCGTTCTCGTGTTCTCCCGACTACTGCACATTTAATGGCGGCCGTTTCTCTCGCTTCGCTCAGAAAACGCTGAATTTGGGGACACTAAGAACCCCATCCAAAGAGAATGTAAGTCATGAACAGCATTAATTTATCAAAGCTTTATGTTGAATGCATCGATAGGCCGTGAAAGCGTCTACATTTTAAATTTCGAAATGCAGGTCACACGCAGAACCATGTGTCCGCGAGTCGACGTGTTCACAACGTGGCGAGAGATGAAAGGTCACAGTGGAAGCGTGTGCGAGCTGCAGTCTCCAGCATTGCCTGCCACATGTCAAACAACCGACCGCAAGAAACGTGGCAAGATACTTTGGTTGCCTCGTGTGCGGAGGCCTTTAGGAAACTGAGGAACCATGAAACTGTACACAAGGTCTGGAGTAATGGACGAGATTTATACAAATGAATTTCAGAAAGGTTTAGAGCGACAAAAAGGCAGGAAAATGACAAATGAGAGAGCAAGTACGGCTGAACTCGTTCGGGACCCCCCTGATTATCTGCAACCACTTGAAATAAATCATGCATGCTCTGTGAACAAAGGAAGGAGATTCCACTCCATGACACCTTTCCACATGACCCCCCCCCCCCCCTCCCCCCCAAAGGTGAATAAAGCATTGCATTGTTATTGTTGTGGTTTACCATAATGTGAAATAAATGTATCCTTCCTATAAAATAATGGTATCCTCACTCGGGGAAAATAGTTTGTAAACAATAGGTAATGCTGAATAAACCCGATGACTTTATCAATATTGATTCAGTTCAAACATGGTATTGAAGTAAAAACCGTGGGCAAATTTGGTATCTGCACTCGTATAAAAATCAACATACCTTATTTTTTCAATAGAGCAGATCTTCAGTTCAGTGCAATCACTGTTGTTCAGTGAATCAAAATGCCACGAGACATCGCCTCGGATCAGCACTCATCCCAGTAAAAAGACGCCTTTGTGGAAAATGTCTCTGGTGACAGGGGCTGCATTAACTGACAAATGTTTGGGATGTGCTTTCTGCTCGTGACGGGATCAAGCTGCGTCAAGTAAGGAAGTGGAGTCACAAAGCCTCTTGACGCATCTCTGTCTTCTCGCCACTGCATCGCGGGGGAGTTTGTGATGAGACTCAGTGTCCACTGCCACGCGCCTCTCGTCTGCCATACTGAGAGCCCCAGGAATCGCTGCCTCCTTCATTCTCCTTGCGTTCCCCTGCACGCCCAGCCGTTGCCTTGCCTACGAAGAGCTGAGACGCCACCCATCGGGGGCGCATTAGTACAGGACGGCCTGCAAGGGCGGGACCATTACTTACGCCTGTCCAGACAGCCTGCTCTGTCTTGGTGCCCCACAATTCACGCCTTCCTTGCCAGCACAGCCACGACCTGTCAGGTTGTCTGCTGCTGCCAAAACTGTAAGAGACAGCACGTGTACTTATACGTCTGTTTCCCCCTCTTTGACACTATTTGTCAGTTTTGCCTGGGGTGAAGTGAGGTGGAGAGAGAGAGAGAGAGAGAGAGAGAGAGAGAGAGAGAGAGAGAGAGAGAGAGAGAGAGAGAGAGAGAGAGAGAGAGGGAGAGACAGAAAGAGACAGAGAGAGAAAGAGAGAGAGAGGAGAGAGAGAGAGAGAGAGAGAGAGAGAGACAGACAGAGAGAGAGAGAAAAAGAGAGAGAGAGAGAGAGAGAGAGAGAGAGAGAGAGAGAGAGAGAGAGAGAGAGAGAGAGAGACAGAGAGAGAGAGAGAAAGAGAGAGAGACAGAGAGAGAGAGAAAGAGAAAGAGAGACAGAGACACAGAGAGAGAGAGAGAAAGAGAGAGAGAGAGACAGAGAGACAGAGACACATACACACAGAGAGAGAGAGAAAGAGAGAGAGAGAGCGAGAGAGAGAGAGAGAGGGAGAGAGAGAGAGAGGGAGAGGGAGAGAGAGAGACAGAGAGAGAGAGAGAGATAATTTCGTGTCAGAAATGTTGGCCGGCTTCCATGCGTGAGAAGTGGAATGCTGTGTAAAAGGAGAGTACTGTATTTTCGTGACAGTTGGTATTCAGAGAGAACCAAGTTTTACCTAGTCCGGCACACCGTTTCTCTAGGGTGGGAATGAACGACTTGAACTTTGGAATGAATGCTTTTATTACGAGTTTTTTTTTTAGAGTGACTTTTATGGACGTTGCTTCAGTACGTATTATGAGATATGATACATGTAATTAAATAGCCAAGCGCATTAGTTTTCTCACTTTTGATGCCTGCTGAGTGGATATCGTTGAAATACTTGAGAAGTGATAGCTTTTGTATATGGTGCTAAATAGGAGACTGTCGAGTGAGTGGCTTCTTCCTCCTCTGACACCAGTGCATCTGGTTTTCCCATTGGAAAGTTTGTATAAGAGTCCAGTATGTCAAGCCTCTGCTCCAGCAGTGAGATCACTTGCCACAAGCGGCAGCGGCATTGGAAGTTTCCAGATCTGTGAACGCACCCCTAAACAAGATGCTTTAGTCACATCGCCTCTCCAAACCAGGAGTAAAACCGGGTACCTATGGCGGAAGAAATGGCACTGCGTGGTGCAAATCTTTCATGCGTTCCTGAACCAGCATTGGAGTGGAGTTGGCGCTATTTCTTGCCTGTGTGCGTCACATTTGTGTGTCTCTGTGATTGTCCTCATTTGTTAGTAAAATATTAACGAACTGGCCCAGGGATTAGGGGTGAAGTTTAAAACAATTTGAGCCACAGCTATAGATGATAAGTTGCTATATGAGACTTTAACTCATAACCCATAACCCATAACCCATAACCCATGCTATCTCGAGCAGGATGGCGTGTTTAGAGACGCCTTCAACTGTGTGCTTCGTGGGCCTCAGGTGCATTGGGATGCCATGGCGGTGTGAGAGGTTAAGCTAGATGTTCAGCCCAAATAGTTGCATGTCTTTGCAATAGTAAGCATTGCAATCTCGTGTTGATCACGCGCCATATATTTCTTGGTTAACTCATCTGTTGCAGATGGATGATAGCCAAATGAGGAAAACATTAGTACAAATGAATGGACAAAGTCGATTACATCGTCTATGAAGTTATGAAATTGGTTGTTTATTCAGCATCGGGAAGTTGTTTGGAGAATAAGGCGTGCAAAGAAACTGAGAATGAAGGATGAAGAATGCGAAGACGCCATACACTTCAACCATATTCGGCCTTAAACTGTAACACTCGTGGCTTTCATTGTCACTATAACAAAGAAAAACCATTCCGGAGCAACTGTGCGCTAAATGTATTTGTACAGGGGATTTGATGATACTTTAATGTGATTTATGTACTCTTTACAAACCCGTCCTCCCCCACCCATGTGGCTTGGAAGTATGAACAGACCCACCGCATCTACCTATGCGATTCTTTAAAGTCAAATAACCAGGCAGATCGATATTTGACCA
The DNA here is from genome assembly GCA_034096865.1 of Theodoxus fluviatilis. NCBI lineage: Eukaryota > Metazoa > Mollusca > Gastropoda > Cycloneritida > Neritidae > Theodoxus > Theodoxus fluviatilis. The sequence goes on along the minus strand of JAWQFJ010024041.1, from coordinate 24,914 downwards.
GCTCTTACTCTAACCACCTGAAGTGATTTCGTGATTGATGGCCTTTAATAGCCTACGTAGACTGATATGCTGCTAAACTTCATTTCTTCCTTTCTTCCCTCTTTCCCTTCTTGCTTCCTTCCTTTCTTCATTCCTTAATCCATTCATTTCCTTTACAAAAGCCCCAGTCTAGGCAAACGTCGACCGTCAACGCCTCGTCTCTTGGCTGGAACAAACGCAGAGGAAATTAAAGGAATGCTTGGCCATTGAAACCAAAAGATCACTTCTGTACTGACAGAGACCACTCGAATGGTGTACCTGGAACTCCGTTTGCAGGTGAAGACGTGGACCAGAGGGATGGTTGTCAAAAAGCGAACCAGTCCGCACGTCATGTTCCACCTTCATGCAGGGAACGGGGTACGCCATCAGCAGTGGATGTGTGGGACGGGACCCTGAAGAGACTGCATGGTGGGAAACGCCCTGACTCTGCTAAATTCAGATGCCCTGAACTGTGATCGATTTGGTTTTCAAAGCACATAATAGAAGGAAAGGCAGAACGACAACAACCATACTTGCGTTTAATCGAACGGCGATCGAAAGCTTCTGAGAGGTAAGCTTGTTTTGTAGGTAAAAAAGGTGTGAATATTGTACACAAACTATAACCACCATATTTGTCAACGACCACATACACGTATCTGGACAATTGTTATCGTGCATGGCGAAAGTGTGAAATTACATCACATTTTTCAACCACAAGATTGTTCATTTTTTCTATTCAGATTCTAGGGGAAATATATTTATAATGCATAGGGTCGTTTTTTTTATTAAGTACTTTTTGTGTATGACTACATAAATCTAATACGCACGTGGCAGTCTTCTGGGAATGTTGCTATGCGTTGGTGAAGAAAGTGTTTCCGCGACTCGGGCCTGGTTTGTCATCTCACTGGAAGGGCTTTATGGGAAGTGACACTAGTTGCATGCTGGGATTGGTCCCCGCCTCTCTAGTGCTGGGCCAGGCGGCAGTGAACCAGATGAAACTGACTCATCGGTCAATGCGATCGGATGTTGTTCCATTTGAAACACAATATACGAACCCTTTCCAGAGTCTCTCGCTCTCCCCCTCTCTCACCCATCCCCTCCTGCCTGCTTAGGGAGACGGATCTGACCCCGGGTCGTTCTACCCTCTCTTGTCGTCAACAAGTCCGTGTTTTTGTCCTCGAGCAGACCTTTCTCGTTGCCGGTAATTTCCGAACGTAAAGTTTGATGCCGAATCGGATGAAAATTGAGTTGGGCGAGATACTGCTCTGGAGACAAAAGAAATGTATGTCCTCCCCTTGTGAGTTGGATTGAGACGTGTTCAAGTGGAAACGGAAGTCCAGCGCGTAGGAAGGACTCGCTTTTTCGGGAAACGCGTGAGTGGAATTTGATGAAATTCTGTTCGAATTTCCGGCCGTTGTAATTGTCAACATGTCAGGCATTCCAGTGGATGCCGAGAAAACCATCAAGTTATTTCCTCATAGGAGCGACACTGATACTCATAGTTAAAAAGAACGATGAAGGAGAAAGGATAGGCAGAGAGGCAGGCAGGGTGGCAGGCAGGGAGGCTGGCAGGCAGGGAGGCTGGCAGGCAGGCAGGCAGGCAGGCAGGGTGGCAGACAGGGAGGCTGGCAGGCTGGCAGGCAGGGAGGCTGGCAGGCTGGCAGGCAGGGAGGCTGGCAAGGCAGGCAGGCAGGTAGTTAGGCAGATGGACGGTCGGACGAACAAACGGACGGATGGACGGATTGAAGGGCGTGCGGATGGAAAGACTGATTGAAGAGCGAACGGACTGACGAACAGGAAGACAAGCTGGCAGAAGGACAGAGAAACAGATAGGCAGACGGTCGGACGGACGGACGGAAGGACAGACGGACGGACCGACGGACAGTCAAACAGACAGACATAGGACAGGCGGGCAGACAGGCACATTTAAAATTGATGTTCTGGTAGTTCCGCAACTACGAATGCGTTGTTTAGATTTTCTCTCAGTCGAGTAGATCTATGATAAATACCGACGTTCAGTGCTCTTACAAGGCCGGAATGGCGCGGGCCAGGCTGAGGCCAGCAGAGCGGTGACCTGTCCACAGACACGTGATTATATACGCACATGGCAGCGTTGAGACTGGCTTGGACTCCGCCGCCACGACTGCCTGACTCTGTATGTCTGACAGGCAGGGATTATCGACCCCGTCTTCTTACTGGATTTCTCCATCGGTTCCTATTGAACTTCTCTTTCGTGGACGTACATCTGACCCCCTCCGTCCGTCATGCTTCATCCACGCTTCGCTATTTATTTTCGGTCTTCCTTGTCTTTGCATTGCTCTTTTTTTCCCCTATGCATCTTTCTTCGTTATCTCATTAGCTTTTTCCTGTCTTTTTTCATCATTCCTCCCTTCTTCGCCCCTTTCACATATTTCCTTTCAACCACCCACCCACCCCTCCCCATTGGCCCCCCACCCACCCCACCCCATCTCGACTCTCTACCCCTGTCTTTTCCTCTACTTCCTTTGCCCTGCGCCCAAGGAGTTGGTGTGAACAAGATGCGACATGACCTGCGAAGGACGCGACGTAGTGACACACCTCCCCGTCTCTCCTGCACGGCAACCTGGCCTTGAGCCCAAGGTCAATAAATCAATTCATCGCTCCAGGAATGTTTCTGTATGGTGTTCCTCCTTGTAGACTGCACTAGTGAGAGTGAATGAGCCCCTTTGATCCGTGTTTGTTCCCGAAGTGCCCAGATATACGCTCTTTTCACATCTGTGTAATCGTTATTCGTATATTCATTCTGTAAGTGACTTAATATGCGCGAATTTATTATATCTGTAATCATTTTCCGATTACTTCATACCTACACGTGGATGCAACTACACGTTGCTTGGTGGGAGTAGTTATATAGTATAATACTGTTAAAAATGAAGTGAATTGAAGTATCTGGTCGCAAGAGAAATCCCACCTGATAAAGAAATGGGAGGACTGCTCCACTACTGTAACACGAAAATGACACCTGAAACAGTCTCGCTTAGAAAGGTGATCATGTTTGCAAAAACTAAGACTTCAGTTACTGACATCTTAGTCTCTCACTCGAAATGTTATATGTATTTAGATCTTAAACCCTGGCATTTCATGTGGAAAACATGTCCTTAGAGAAATAGTTCGCCTCAATAGAAAATGAGTTGATCCAGTTGTGTTATTTATACTCGTATTTCCATGTGTACGCACAGGTCTCCAGTTTTCTTATTGGTGTCGTTTTCTCGCAGTCATTTTTGTCGATTGCTTCACTCCTTGGAAAATTGATTTGAAAATTGTGGTTTCAGTCACACTTTTCATCTACTCTCTGCTTTACCGCAATGTCTGTGGTTTCAGTCACACTTTTCATCTACTCTCTGCTTTACCGCAATGTCTGTGGTTTCAGTCACACTTTTCATCTACTCTCTGCTTTACCGCAATGTCTGTGGTTTCAGTCACACTTTTCATCTACTCTCTGCTTTTTTGCAGTGTCTGTGGTTTCAGTCACACTTTTCATCTACTCTCTGCTTTACCGCAATGTCTGTGGTTTCAGTCACACTTTTCATCTACTCTTTGCTTTACCGCAATGTCTGTGGTTTCAGTCACACTTTTCATCTACTCTCTGCTTTTTTGCAGTGTCTGTGGTTTCAGTCACACTTTTCATCTACTCTCTGCTTTACCGCAATGTCTGTGGTTTCAGTCACACTTTTCATCTACTCTCTGCTTTACCGCAATGTCTGTGGTTTCAGTCACACTTTTCATCTACTCTCTGCTTTACCGCAATGTCTGTGGTTTCAGTCACACTTTTCATCTACTCTTTGCTTTACCGCAATGTCTGTGGTTTCAGTCACACTTTTCATCTACTCTCTGCTTTACCGCAATGTCTGTGGTTTCAGTCACACTTTTCATCTACTCTCTGCTTTACCGCAATGTATGTGGTTTCAGTCACACTTTTCATCTACTATCTGCTTTACCGCAATGTCTGTGGTTTTAGTCAAACTTTTTATCTACTCTCTGCTTTACCGCAATGTCTGTGGTTTCAGTCACACTTTTCATCTACTCTCTGCTTTTTTGCAGTGTCTGTGGTTTCAGTCACACTTTTCATCTAATCTCTGCTTTATCGCAGTGTCTGTGGTTTCAGTCACACTTTTCATCTACTCTCTGCTTTATCGCAGTGTCTGTGGTTTCAGTCACTCTTTTCATATACTCTCTGCTTTACCGCAATGTCTGTGGTTTCAGTCACGATTTTCATCTACTCTCTGCTTTATCGCAGTGTATGTGGTTTCAGTCACACTTTTCATCTACTCTCTGCTTTACCGCAGTGTCTGTGGTTTCAGTCACACTTTTCATCTACTCTCTGCTTTACCGCAATGTCTGTGGTTTCAGTCACACTTTTCATCTACTCTCTGCTTTACCGCAATGTCTGTGGTTTCAGTCACACTTTTCATCTACTCTCTGCTTTACCGCAATGTTTGTGGTTTCAGTCACACTTTTCATCTACTCTCTGCTTTACCGCAATGTCTGTGGTTTCTGAGATGGATGTATTAATACGTTGTTGTTTTTTTCCTTGCATTTACATCACACCTCTATAAATTACTTGATGTTGCTAAGCCTATGTGGGAAATTCATCGGCATGTTCAGGTGTCTGGTTGAAATGCACACACACACACACACATTATGCACTGTTTATATATACGTGTTTTTATGCACACGCGCACACATGTGAGCACGCACGCACACACACGAAAGCACACGCACGCACTCGCAAACGCACGCACGCACACACACACACAGACACATGCTCACACACACGCACGCACACACATGCACACGATCATGCATGCATGCATACACATATACGCACACACGCACGCACACACACACACACGCGCACACACACACGCGCGCACACACACACATACACATACACACACGCACGCACGCACACACACACGCACACACACGCACACTCACACACACAAGCATTCAAAGATACATTTACAATCAGGCCTGCACATATTTACGTGTATGTAGTTTTCACTTCTCAAGTCCTGGCGTTTTCTACAAACAACCAAAGACTTGAAGAGGCAGTGGAGCAGCAGGGGGGACGCAGATGCGGGGCAGGAGAAGGGGGATGGTGGGGAAGGCACGCCTCAAGATGGTCGCCTTGGTACTCTCCATTCTCCATGATCTAATGCGACAACGCTGCCATATCCATCCCGAGACTTCAGCTCACAGGCGTCCAATTTTGCGATCGAATTCCATCAATGATCTTCAATAAATCACCAGGTCTGCGTGGTAAGACAGTTCAGGTCGTTATTGAATGCCCTGGTTACGACCGCTACAAACGACCTGCATGATGGGAGAGCGCAGTCTCGAGCTGAAGGCAGGGGACTCGCTCACTTGTCTCCGCCCTAATTAAACTTCTCACGTGAAGCATTCCGCCCTCCTTGCCTGTGCTGGTGTTGCACAGTTGCTCCAACACCCTTGAAGCTACCGGGATCCTATGCTAAAAACATTTTCTCTTCTCGTTGGGATTCTTCTTGCCAGGGTATTTTGTCTTGCCTTGTGGCCCCGTTATTGGTTTAAACGCACGAGGTTCGATGTTGTTTGGATTGTCATTTTTGTGCAAGATGCTACGACCATATGGATGTTTCACCCACGAGTAAAGCGGACAACTATGATCATGCATGACAAACCAGTGTATCATCGCTCAAACTGCTTTCGATCCAACCCCATATGATGTCGACAAGACGCTATGTCGTTTTTTTTTTACCCATACTTTTACTACTTCACTACACGTGCCATAAATAAACTGTGTTCGTTTTAGTTTGTATGAAAACTTCTTGTTATTCTGTGGTTTTAAAATCTTAGTATGCACTCTTTATTCTTAAGCCCTGTTTTTTCGTGCAGTCACAGTTTCAAACAAGTTGTAGAACAGTCCACCTGAATGCGCCACTAAGCCTGTCTATGTCTGGAAAACTCCCTATGGAGTTTTTTTGAATCTAGAACTTGGCAGTACCTAGCGTGAGTGCATGGGCACACGTCAAAAACAAGCAGCTGCCCTAGTGAGAGAGAGGATGGAGTTCCAGGCTACCTGAGCTCCATAGCAGTCGCTATGGAAGTTCTAAACCCAAACAGTTTTTCTTTGGCTCAGATTTCCCCTGAAATCATCTCACTGGATTGATAAAGCACACGATGCTAAGCAAAGTTCTAGGTTGTTGGTTAGAAGGAAATCATGTTAAAGTTGAATCCTACGGAGTGGGATACAAGGCTTAGAAATGTGCTTACATGGGTTTTTTTAGTTTTGTAAATATACATTTTGCTCTTGATTAAATATGTGTAGTCAAACATGGGAGCCTTTAATTTGTTTTGAATTGTATTCCATATGTCTAACTTTGAACACGGCTTCATTGTTAACATTTAAAAACCCCGACTAAGAAATTTTCCTTGCGTTGTGTTTTACATCAAGAACTACGGTCGATTAGCAGAACATTCATATCGTGTTAGACCCTGAATAAGAGTGGTCTGCCATAGCGACGTACCTGGCGTCTACATTGCTGTACACGTGCCTGAGAGACTGGTCGTGTGTGCTTTACTTTGTCCCGCAGCAGATAAGACGCACATCAGTCGTGGTCGAGGCAGCGGGAGTTCCAGTTGCTCACCCTCTTGATGTAGAACCTCCAGCCAGCCATTGCAGTGGCGTCTCTCTCGTTGCTGGTGTTCGTGCTCCTCCTTGGAGGGCCGTTGTTGGAGGCGTCATTCAGTGTAATGCAGCCTACAGGCAGCTTTCTGCAGACCCGAGGGCCAGCATGCTACGCGCTCTCGCGTGCAACATGTGCGTCGCTTCTTCACAAAACTTATTATTTCCACACACTTGCCCGTGTCTGGCTTCCAGCCGCTCCCCGAGGGCTGGGGATGAGAACAGTCCCACCGCGTGACCCAGTGGGCTGGAGATGAGAACAGTCCCACCGAGTCACCCTGGGCCAGTAGTGAAAGGCGAACAACTTGGGAAATTGTTACTTGACCCGCGCCGTCTCCAAACACGTTTCATTGATTTCGTGATTAATGGCCTTACTTAGCCTTCAAAGGCTAATAGGCCGTAAAACTCCACTCATTCATTCGTTCGTTTCCAGCCAATGCTCTTCGATGTTTGAAAAGCTCTTTGCAATTTTGACAAGTTCATCTCCGTAAGCACGTAGCACAATTGGCAAAGGCGCTAGGATATGCCTTTATGACTCACTGACGCCTCTCGTAATTTTGAACTGCTCATAACTTCATAGCGTCGCCCTCTTTCCTCCACGGAAAAGACAACTCCGTACGCTACGTTAAAATGAAACTTGCACTTGGGACATGCATGCATACGCGCGATCGCGAGCAAACAAATACGCGCGCTCGCAAGCACACACACGCGCGAGCACACTCAAAAAGACTTTATTAATGCAATTTGCACAAAATCTGCACACATTAACAAACTATGAATAGATGCATTTTGTAACTTAGAGCTATTCAACTATAATGCAAGCAAGAGAATGGAGACCTACATTGTCATGTTGAGTGATGAAAGCCAACACGAAAACTAGGTTATCCTGACCAAAAAGATTTTTAACATAAATTGCCATATAAGGCACAGATTGTCATGAGCAGACTAAATGTCACCCACAAAATGGATAGCTGTTACAATACATCTATGTATCTGCTGATACATGCATTCAAGAAGTTACATTGAGTGCAATAGATGATATTTACATTTACATTTAGATCCGAGTTTATATAATAGGCAGGTTACAGCCTTTATATATATTCAGGTATTATATTGGAATATACATTGTCACAACCCCCTCATGATTGGAGTTGCCGTTTTAATGAAGTAACATTTGACAAAACAAATTCTCACTGAATTATAGTTTATTGACATACACATTATATACATACCGAACCCAAGCTCTCCCACAGCCACGTCCACCACACAGAGCCCACACCTCTCAAAATCCCCCACACAGAGCCCACACCTCTCAAAATCCCACACACAGAATAAAACCACCCCCCATCCGCCACCAGACCCTAGCTCACGACTGGAACCTAAAAGACAAACAACCATTTGCATTTTGTAAATAACAATCATACGCGAACATAAAATAAAACGACACTGACGACAGCACTTACCCTCTACAAAGCTTCATAAATCATTCCAGCAACTGTACATTGCAAGCATGTCATCCTTTATAGAAATAACAATGAATTTAACTCAAGTACAGCACGATTTCCAACGTCTCTGCGTGGACACCCGGACCCCAAGAAATGCTGACTAAAAGAAAACGCACTTGTCGAAAAACTGTCACGTGCAGTACATGACATACATGTATTCATATATTGTAGCATATTCCTTTACATTTAATGTCTCCTCACTTAGACATACATACATACACGCACACACGCGCACACACACACACACACACACACACACACACACACACACACACACACACACACACATCACCTGTACATGCGCACTTAGCCATATAGAAGCATGCACACTGGCGCCTCCTACCCCCACCCCCACCCCCATCTACCCACACACACCCCACCCCCACCTCCACCCCCATCCCCACCCAACCCCCACCCCATTCACTCGCCCAATCCCACGCACGCAGTCAACACAGAATCCAATGTTAACGAGGAAGCATTCTGGGATTTCTTTTCTAACCGAGATCCAGGAATGTAATTTGACACCGACACAAATCGATTTGTCAAGGCGGGATTCAACTGACAGAGACACTTGAAAATTGGCCCGTATTTTTACCAGAATGCAACACTAGTAAAACATGGATCAGGGCGCAGCTAGCCCCGAGTAATCTTTGGATGAATGCAGCTGTAAGAATCTGGTGAATCACTTTTGAAAATACAGTTTTCATGTGCGGCTTATCGTGTGAGGAGCATAGCTTCGTGGCTTGCCACAGTGATACACTGACAACCAAGTGCACAGGAGTGCAACAGATCTGGCCGTGGCAAACATATAGATAGGGATGACAGTTCATGGTGGAGGTTGGTGCATCAGCTGAATTATGCGTGTGTTTGAAAATAAGGTCACGGTATCTCAGGCGGAGATGATCTCTAAGTATCAGTAAGGCTGTTTTTGGTTGAAGCCGAATATGTCTCGGGTCATGTCGAGGTTGCCACGACAACGAGACGCTAACAGTGAGGAATCTTGGTAGACTGGTGTCGAGTAGAGTCATCCATGCCTTCATTAGGGAAATGATCAGTACGTACTCCGTGCTCCGCAATGTTTAATTCAAACCCTGGTGTTGATTTTTTGGAGCAGCTGTGGGCTTCATTACTTCAAAGGTAGTAATGAGAGACATTGTAGAAACAGGAGGTAATGATCTAACCTGCTGTATATTGACAGACGTTAACGCGAAATTGATTAAAAACGGCACATCCCGCGCGCTACGAATCCCAGCTGTCACCATAGCACACGGGTTCAGTTGCACCAGCCGGTATTGCTTTACTTGTATTGATGTGAGGGAAATGTTGGCAAAACGTAGTGCGATTAACCCTTGTATGCGGCCAGGGAGCGGAGTTGGTGCTGGTACCTGACTGTGTGCGTCTTAAATGTGTGCGTCTTAAATGTCTGTCACTATGTTTGTTGTGAGGGACCAGTGAGGATTGATCAAGATGCCCAGTGATCAGGGGGTAAATTGTAAAGTGGTTTGAGACCCAGACAAAGGGTGTAAGAAAATGAAGAAGAAGAAGAAGAAGAAGAAGAAGAAGAAGAAGAAGAAGAAGAAGAAGAAGAAGAAGAAGAAGAAGATGATAACGATAACGAAGAAGATAATGATAACGATGATTATAAACTGTGAATAAATGAAAACAAAGAAGCATGAAACTGTGAATTGCTTTTAAATTAATGTTAAGAAATGCTTGTTGCGATTATCAGAAAAATCTTGCTGCCGGTTATGTAACACAGACGGAGAAAGTTGCGGCCCGCTCCTTTGGAAATTCCGGTTTTAACGTCAACAGTCGTCATCTACCGTGAAAATATTCGATTTGTCCAGTCCAGCACCATTCCAGAGAAACATTTAACGTTGGACAAATACAGAACAATTATAGTCGAACTCGTGACTGAAGAAAACCGCAGCCAAGCATAGACGTCGACTCTATGTGAACTTGTGTCAGTTGCGTTGCATTCACGCGGCATGCGTTCCAAACGCTAGCGTAGGAGCCACGAAGATAGCTGCAGTCAGACATTGACTAACACGTCGGGGGTTGTGACAGAGACTCCCAAGTTCCGAGGAAAAGTTTGACAGCAAGAACGTCACCAGCGGAGACGTAGAGGTGCAGCAGGATGTAATCCAGAGAACGGTACAGCAATGGACTAGGGAGATAGCAGGATTGGGGAAGTCATCTTGAATCTGCAGTTAAGTTGTAAAATGAACAAAAAAACCACATGAAAAACCAATCGGAATTTTGATGAAAGAAAAAGACTAGTTGAAAGAAGAGACAGAGAGCTAGTGCGGCCCTAAATAGCGAGGGGGTAGCTGCATCAACTAAAACAGTGGACTAGAACACGAAATCCTCTGATAAGGGAATTGGATGACGAGGACATGAGTCAATAAAGGAGAACAGTGGCGAAATGGTTTGCTTTTTCCTCTTGAATCTTGAGAGAAGGCAACTTTAAAAGTTTCTCTTTGACATTTGCCTGGAGATGGATCAATGTTGAGTAGGAGCTGTGGCACTTTAACAGATCAGCTGTCCGATAATATAAACACCATGGCGTCTAAACCTCGTTAAAGGGACAGATGCTTGTTGGCCTGAAGATGAGACGAGAGAAGTGTCAGTTGTCAAAAAAGAGCAGATGAAATGAGCAGAACCTTCTTTCACCGAAGAACTATTCACACTACTTCGAATGCAATGGCTAACAACAAATGGCGCTGACAGTTTTACTTCAGAATCTATTAAGTCTGTCTGGATAAAAGAAAATAAAAACTTGTTTTAAGCTTGAATATTGCACGTCTATTACGCAAGAACCAGCTACAAAAACTTTGATTCCCAAAGAGGAATGCATACGAACCTTTCTTAAAATCTGACGAAGTACAACTCTGGATTTTGTCATTTAACATCAAAAGAGGTGCACTTTGAGAACTTTTCTTTTACAGATCAAGCGAAAGCGATCGTCTGTAACTCAAACACATAAGAAAGGATATGAAAAATGATAGGCATATACAAATATTGGTTATGTGTCAGACACTAACAGTGAATTTGATATACTGAAATGTGTGGATGCCCGTACTTGATATGTCAGGCAGGACTAAAATGGTTTTAAGTACTCCACATGGGAGGATTTTAAAGCAAAAAGACAACACTTATTTACAGGAACTTCCCATCCCTTCAAACGTGTTTATAATGATAATACAGTCACACACATTGATTTTTATGCCTATGCTAATAAGAATACTTTTCCAACCTTTCACAACGTAGTGTAAAAACATAAATATGTACATCGCAACATATCGGGTTTTCGTTACATTGAGTTCATCCAGCAGCTACTTTACCTCGGCATACGCTGGCCTTTGTATGTGTTTTGTAAATGTATTTGCGCCTTTGATCATCGCAAACACCACAGTGGATTAAAAAGTGATTTTCGTATTTATATCGTCGACAGAAAGGGTACTCTTTTCTTGAGTTTTGTTCATTTCTACACTTGGCTTTGAGATCGTTGTTCCTGAAACAACAGCGAACAAATGCATCCCTATATTATTTTACGTTTACACGATTCAGATAGCTTTCGCACTCAAAATGACGTTTGAAGAAACTATACAACATAGAGTGATCTCTTCAAGTAGGACTCATATTCCATTCTTGTAGGTAACGATCTTGCTGTCTCTGTCTGAGCGCCCGAATAAAATCTGTTTCATTATTAGTTCCTCCATTTGTCCATACATATGCAAACCAAAGCCTTGACAGATAATGCTGGATATATTGTGATCAGTTCATCTTCACTGATGTACATATATTCTTTTTCAACAGCATAATGTAAGCTTGTTTAGGCAGACTATCGATTGCCATCTTGTAGAGCAGCAGACATTATTTCACCGCCCTAATTGTTGCATTTATGCACAGGTAATATTGACGTAAATCACTATGGTGCATAGTGTATGGAGAGAGAGAGAGAGAGAGAGAGAGAGAGAGAGAGAGAGGGGGGGGGGGGATAGAGAGAGGGGGGTGAGATAGAGAGAGACAAAGAGAGGGAGATAAAGAGAGAAAGAGAGAGGGGGGAGAGAGAGATAGATAGATAGATTGATAGATTAGATAGATTAGATAGATTAGATAGATAGATAGATAGATAGATAGATAGATAGATAGATAGATAGATAGATAGATAGATAGATAGATAGATAGATAGATAGATAGATAGATAGATAGATAGATAGATAGATAGATAGATAGATAGATAGATAGATAGATAGATAGATAGATAGATAGATAGATAGATTAGATAGATAGATAGATAGATAGATAGATAGATAGATAGATAGATAGATAGATAGATAGATAGATAGATAGATAGATAGATAGATAGATAGATAGATAGATAGATAGATAGATAGATAGATAGATAGAGAGGGGGGAGATAGAGAGAGACAAAGAGAGGAAGAGAGAGAGAGGGGAGAGAGAGAGAGAGAGAGAGAGAGAGAGAGAGAGAGAGAGAGAGAGAGAGAGAGAGAGAGAGAGAGAGAGAGAGAGAGCAAAATAAGAGGCATACTTTTGGACAGGCGCGCAGGAAGGAAACCCTACTTATCGCAGACTTTGGTTGCGTGATTAATTCACACGCTGGCGCCCCACAAGAAGTCGTGAGGTATCGCCCCAAGCACTTGGCAAGGCACTCTTTGCTGACAAGGGGGAAACACGCGGCGACAGACACGCAGGAGGGAGTTTACTAACGGTGGTTTGATACAAAAACTGCATTACTTTAGTTTATTTACGAAGCTATCAGACAGCGATGGCATTGCGCCATTTCTTGAAACTAAAGACGGCCGTTGCCATGGAGAAACGGCTCTCGGAGCAAAACCAGAATGTTCAGTCTGGCTCACCTCCATAAATGAATGAAAAAGCACAGTATTGTTTTTCGAAAAACATGTAGAACTAGTTCAGTGTGTGTAATTGTGTGTGCGTGCGCGCGCGCGTGTGTGTGCGTGCGTGCATGTTCGTGCGTGCGCATATGTGAGAGAGAAAGGGAGAGAGAGAGACATAGACAGAGACAGAGACAGAGAGACAGAGAGGAAGGACAGAGATAAATAGAGGAAGGACAAAAAGAGAGAGGACGGAGAGAGGGGAGAGAGGAGAGAGAGATAGAGAGATAGAGAAAGAAAGAGAGAGAGAGAGAGAGAGAGAGAGAGAGAGAGAGAGAGAGAGAGAGAGAGAGAGAGACTTCGACTTCGACTTCGACTTCTTTATTGCGGCCGACGACCCGTCATGACAATAAAACTTACATGTATGTACATACGTAGAACCAGAACATTTTATGTACACATGTAAAATCAGTACAGTAGTGGAATAACACTTTGAAATGCAATAGAATCAAATGACTATGTAATGATACACATGATAGCAGGCGTGATCTTATATAATACATTAATCATAGTTACTATGCTCATTGCAACATTGTACAATCATCGACAGTGTACTTGGTGCACAACAAGAACATTTGTTGTACCGACTTGTCAGCATGATAGAGATGTACATTCTATCTTGTAACATTTTACACATAATTATCGTCAGGGTTAATAACCCTCTCACAGCGAAGTTTAAAAGCGTAAAATATATACATTGAAACGTCTCGTGTTTTCCTTATTTCACCACCGTTTATCAGGTGAGCCATGTCCGCATATCTTGCTCGTTGCAGGTGCTTTGAAAGATATTTTTCTCTTAAATGGTCATATGTATGGCAGTAAATTAAAAAGTGACTTTCGTCCTCATACTCTCTACAAAATGGATATAATCTATTAGCATCATGTGCGGGATTACGTAAATTTGTCCCCAGTGCACAATTTCCTACACAAAAACGTACATATGCATCCCTAAAGTTTTTAATATTTATTTCATTTAGATAACTTTCGCACCGTAATGTTTGCTTAAAAGACCTGTAGAAAGCAAACCGGTCACTTTCATTCATTTTCATGTGCCATTCTTGTTGAGAGCAGTCACGGAGCCTCTGTCTCAGTGATCGTATAAAACTCTTCTCAGGTGTATGCTCACTATTTGTCCACACATAGGAAAATCCCATTCTTGAAAAAGCGCTTGCATGCAAACATGTGCGCTTTCTCTATGGTTTCTCTTGCCTCCAATCCCCACAATTCTGATTCATACAGTAAAGAAGGCTGTATTTGGGCATCGTACATACGGAAAAGACGGCTGTATTCACAGTGCGGAGTTGCCACATTGGCCTAATCAGCTGTACAGTTTTCTTCTTGGCTGTTACTGAGAGGCTGTCGAGAGCAGAAGTTATCGACAATTATTTAGTAGTGAATACATACCCTAGATATTTATACTCGTTTACGACTTCTAGTTCTGTACCTGCCAGATACCACCTTTCACCCCGGCCAAGAAATCCGCCCCTTCGGAAGACCATGAACTTTGTCTTGTCAGTATTAACATGAAGGCCCAGTCTTTCTGAAGCGCGGTACAAATTATTTATCTGGCACTGTAGGCCAACTGGAGTTGTACAAAGTAATACAATGTCATCTGCGAAGATAAGGAAAAATATTTCTGACATCCCAGGCAGTAGCTGTACACCATGGCGCCCGTGTGTGCGGATGTACCTTGCAACATACTCAATGAACATACAAAAAATTATCGGGGACTCAACTGCCCCCTGTCTTACGCCAGCTGAGCAATCAAAGAAATCTGACATGGTACCATTCCACCGTACGCAAGCTTGCAATTGTGTATAAGCAGATTTTAGCATTCTCAAGAATTTTGTTGATAGCCCTGACTCCGCCAACACTGTCCAGAGCCGGGTTCTGTCAGCGGAGTCAAAGGCCTTCCAGTAGTCAACAAACGCAACGTAGAGTTTTCCTCTACCGCTACCGTACACATGCTTGACTGCAAGAGATGAAGAGTAAAAATATGATCAGTGGTAGAATGACCCTCCCGAAACCCTGCTTGCTCTAGGCAGAACTTATTGCTTTCTTCTGCTCAGTCTCGGAGGCGGTTCACCAGTACAGACATAAAAATCTTAGTTATACTACACAATAAAGATATCCTTCTATAGTTCTGATGATTTAGATTATCTCCACTTTTATGAATAGGAATGATGATAGATTTACACCAATTGTGTGGAAAACACCGATTTTCATAAACAGCATTAAACAGTGAAACAAGGAAAGGAGTTACATGTACACTTGCAAATTTGATGCAATCCCCAGGAATATCATCAATCCCTGCAGCTTTTCTGTGTCTTAGCTTAGATATTGCCAGCTGCACCTCTTCTTCACGTCTTGTTGCATCACGTTCCTCATGTTCGACCACAAGATAGTTGTCAGAATACAATGGACTCTGACCGCGGCTGAAAAGGGTTTGGAAATAAGTTTTTCATTCGTGCATATCTATGGGAGGATTAGTGGACCTTTTCTTCACTGCTTTTCGCACCGCTGGCCAGAAGGCTGCAGAACTGTTTACATTATCGATTAGGGTTTGACATAGAGCTTTATTATGGTCATCCTTTTTTTCCCTGATAAGTTTCTTATATTGGTTTCTGAGTTCAACGTATCGCCTTCTGTCTAGTGCCAATCCACTATTTCTTGAGTGAATGAGTGCTTTTCTTGCATCTTGTTTAGCTCGCCGGCAGTCTAAGTCGAACCACAATGGGATAACTCCTTAACGGCCATTTTCCCGTCTTAATGCTACGCTGCATGCACTGAGCGCTAGGAAGAAGTGTTTTTACAAAACTATGCAGTGCCCCTTCGATATCAATGTCTATCATCTGAGACGCCTGTGCAAGATTAGTCCTGAATTCAGCAGTCTGTAGTTGTTGCTTAACTTCCTCTGCCTTCTCATCCATCCAAATAAATTTGGTAACCTTTCCCTTTGATGGAGGAGCCTGTGGGCGGGGAGTGATGTTTGCATCCACACCTACATGCATCTCTAATGGCATATGAGTAGACATGATGGTGTATCCTACTTTAAAACTAAGATTAAGGATAGAATCGTTAGCATAAAATAATCCATAATCAATTACACTATTCCCATGCTGGGAGATGTATGTCATTTCCCCCCTACTGTCGCCGCAGGTGCTCCCATTCAGGATGCATAAATGATATATTTTACATAAATTAATAAGAGTTTTACCAAACTGGTTTTTACAGCAATCCTGTGATCTTCGATGGCCGGTACTTTCATGGCAGTGACAACTGTCGGGACCCGACCATTCAGCATCATCATCATCCCTTTCACTATGAATGTTCCACCCGCCCGTCCTTGCGTTAAAATCACCGCATACAAGTATTGATGCGCTTGGGTACTCTTCTTAAATTCGTCCATAATGAGATAGTTTGACAGCCGGAGCATCGAATATTACATTATTATCAGAAAATGCACAGATATCAAAATCTTTAGGATTAAATGTTTCTAAGAGACAACTGATGTCAAACTGTGTAATGTAATCCATGAAGCCAGGTTCCCTGAGTCTGGACGTCATGCCCTCAATGTTCCAACAGGCAATCGTCAGACCGGGCGAACCTACCCACGAACAAGAAGATTTACAATGTATCCGAACCTCTGTGTTCATTAAAAACATGGAGATTAGAAGTGGGTCGTCGGCTGAAACATCAGGTGGGCTCAGGGAATGCATCTGATCTGGTAGTGTCAGAACGAGCATCCGTATGCTGTCTCAGTCTTCCCCGCCATGCACCGCCTGTCCTTATAGTCCCTCCCTCACCAGAGGACAATTCATCGCTGCCCTCGTCTATGGCGGGTCTTCCAGCAGCAGCTTGCACGTCCACCGTAGGTGTCACTGTCTTCTCCCTTGCGTCTGTCAGTTTCTGAACTTATATTCCTGTCGCGGTTTGCATCCTTCGGGCGGGCTGTGACTTTTGTTTCCCTTGTTATCCACTCAAGCATTGTGCTTTGTGATTTTGATCTTTGCTTTTCCGCCCTCTTCCTATTCCTGCTGTGGATCGTGGCGTGTGACTGAGTAGAAATCGGCTGGACGCGTTCTGCACGTGCTTCTTGCGTTGGGATCGGCGATGACGTTGATTCACCGTCGTTTGTGCACAACCGCAGCACGTCAGGGCTGGGGGAAGAAGTCACGTGTCGAGGTCGTTGTTCGCTCTGTAGCCTAGGCAACACAGAGTCTGAACCGCAGTTTACTCCGTCACAAGGTGTACCATCCTCCT
>JAWQFJ010024041.1:0-2500 GCA_034096865.1 Theodoxus fluviatilis | reverse complement strand
GTGAGTGAATATTTGATCCACCATGACCTGGCGCAAAATCTTTCTCAGCTGGCCTGCACAGGGGTTGTCCACACGTCCTAGATTTCCTCTGATTCTGGAGAAGAGGTTCTCAAGGCAGTCCTGGTTTAGTCTATCTGTCAAGAGAAACTTGAACACATGGTGTTCATGAAGGTCTTCCCAGAGGGAGAGCAGAGCGCGGACGACCATCTTCCACCCGGTCCGACAAGGCAAGGAGCGAGGTGAATTGGACTCCACCACTTCAAGCCAGTTCAGGGTCTCGCGAAGAAAAGCGTGGTGCCCTGACTTCTCTGAAATTGCATGGCCCATTGGTTGCTTGGACTTGATGTTTCCGCTGTTGAAAACATTGAAGAGTTTGTCAAACTGTTCAATGAAGTAGGCCGTTTGTCTGGCGTCGTCTGGCAGCACTTGCAGCTGCACAAGTACGGACAGGGCAGCTGCAACAGAGTGGGACAGCACTTGGGCGGCGTACCTGACTCGCAAAGCCGAAAATGGGGAAAGATGAACGTGTTTTTCGGTAAGTTTCGGTGCCAAACGAACACTATTCTGCTTGTCAAAATTGTATAGCCTCTCAATGTGGCTCCATGAAATTGTGACGCCATTGAGGACAAAACCTTTGTTCTTGAGGTTGTTTCTGATATTTTTCAGGAGATGAGGAGGATCATAGATGACATGCTGCTTCTTTTCCTTGTGCTGAAAGTAGGGATGTGCTCTGTCACGTGTGTGTGTGTGTGTGTGTGTGTGCGCGCGCGTGTGCATGTGTGTCTGTGTGTGTATGTTTGTGTGTGTGTGTCTGTGTGTGCGTGTGTGCGCATGCATGTGTGTGTGTGTGTGTGTGTGTGTGTGTGTGTGTGTAAGGCAGCTTACTGGGGCAAGCCGGGCCAAGGGAAGCAAGATGACACCATGAACGTTTGACAAACATTGCTGAAAAGCCACGCTATTCAAGTTGAAAGGAACTATACTCACACAAGAACACGCGCATTCAGGTCGAAAGGAATTATACACACACATGCACACGCGCATTCAAGCTGAAAGGATTTACACACACATATGCACACGCGCATTCAGGTCGAAAGGAATTATACACACACATGCACACGCGCATTCAAGCTGAAAGGAATTATACAAACACATGCACACGCGCGTGCGCATGCGCTGACACCAAAGCTACAGACTGTCGCCAAAGACCATACATGACTCTTTGCTTGCTGCGATACAGTTTGTTTCTCACAGCTCTCACCATCTTTTCGAGATCTTTTTCCTTTCCCGATGAACTGGTGGAAGGCAGACTGCACGGAAGGGCATCGCAGGGTAGGCTCAACTCTTCAGCATTTTCTTCCTTTGTTTTGGAGCCAGAGCCTGTGTCAGGAAGGGAAGATCTTTCCCGAGGGTATGGTCTTTTATTTGTAACTTTGGGCGGCGGGTTAGGCACATTAAAAATAGTTGGAATAGCATTCCAGACCAGTCTATCTTTTTCAGCTGGACGGATGAATTGATTTGGTTCAAAGTGGTCACTGCACATGACAAGACCAGCACAGATGAGCAGCACTTTCCCCCATCAAATCTTGACGTCTTGAATTGTGCACCCGTTTGTTACATCTTGTCTCGACTCGGGGGAAGCGGAAAAAAGATTTTCCACGACAGCCGCATCTGGCATTTGAACACGATATTGCAGCGCAGTTTTCTCCTCCGTGCCTTCGCCGCTTCATTTTCAGCTATGAGAGAATGAAAGCGTCGATTCTAATTCCAGCTAGAAACACCACAGTGTTTCAGAGTGATGCGAGGAAAAGCTTTCTAACCTATTGACGCCAGTCGCTTTTTCTAATGGGAGACTCAAAATGCCATCGATCGCAGCTATATAGGCCTGTATGCTGCTCGATCGTCTGCTGCTCAGCGCGCAGATCATAATTATGCGTCCGGTGTTTATTTCTTTATTAAGACCAGCTTGTTAGTGACGTGCTTTTCCATGGAGAAAATTGTGTTTAGATATTTTAGGAGAGATATAGTTTACTGACACCTTGACCCTTTTCCCAGCTTTAGTGTGGGAATTTGCATTTTAGTGTTTACACTCGCTTCTTCACGCACTCGGCTAATTAGTGTTCATGTTTACAAACTACGGAACAAACGGTTTCTCACATACATATCACTTTCAAGAAATACTATAAAAACCCTTGCACGCACTTGCATTCTGCTATTCATACACTAAACTTTATTCCTCACGCACGTGGCATCCCAAGACATCAGACAAGTGTACCTTCCTGTCGACACCTACAAGTGCACCCGGAGAAACTCGACCTGTACTTCGTCCTCGATCAGCTGTTCGTCAACGCGGCAGGGATTCCGCCAGCGAAAACAAGCCCACAACGAGCAGGACGTCGCCGACGCGACAGCAACCTCCACGCGTTGCACGCAGAAAATGAACATTGCGATCAATTCATCGTTTTCACGCGTGCTCGTTGCATGTGCCGAAACTGGTTGCCAG
>JAWQFJ010024039.1:22500-41731 GCA_034096865.1 Theodoxus fluviatilis | reverse complement strand
AACATTTTTCATTAAATGACTAAGGAAATCACTATGTGTCCTTATTTTTGCAAACTAATTTACACTATTTATCAAAGGAGAGGGAGCGGTTTATGGCTTTTGATAATTCTCAACTATGTGTTCCTTTTACAGTGCTTCAGCAGGCTAACATGTGATCAGATTTACCTCCCGCAAATACACTTGAGGTTTCTTGGAGCATCCGCTGCAACCAAAGCTTGTCGCTTTGAAGTCAGTAGGCCTAGAGCAGTAAACTCATGTTCAGTCTGTTTCACTCTAGTTTGATGTAAGTAAGGCGAGGGGTTAGGAGGGGACTCACACAGCATAACTGATCAAGGACGTTTCAAAAAGGTGGTGGCGCTGTGTGCAGGCAAGCTAAGACTGCGGGAAAGAGGCGTGTGAGCCAATCTGTCACTCCACCACACGGAGTGAGCTGCGCTCTGCCTCGAGCAACACTGAGCTACAGCCCATTTCAGTATGATGGGCCTCTGGTTGTCAATGTTGAGGTCTTATAGAAAGCCCGGCTATGGTCATTTTCTTAAAACCGAGAGAGAGAGAGAGAGAGAGAGAGAGAGAGAGAGAGAGAGAGAGAGAGAGAGAGAGAGAGAGAGAGAGAGAGAGAGAGAGAGAGAGAGAGAGAGAGAGAGAGAGAGAGAGAGAGAGAGAGAGAGAGAGAGAGAGAGAGAGAGAGAGAGAGAGAGAGAGAGAGAGAGAGAGAGAGAGAACGAACGAACGAACGAACGAATAAATTTATTGAATAGGCCACCGGCCCCTTTCAAGTGTACAATGTTAGTGCATGTCAACACATTTCAAGTATACAGTAACAATACATTTCAAGTGCAGTGCCCATACATGCCAAAATACCCAGGAGAATAATCAACTGATATAAAAGCTGTCCCGCTCCGCGGACTCAAGCGCATCCTGTCTACGTTTAAATGCCTTATACAAAAACATGCTTGTAGATCTTATGGTCTTCATTTGCTTACTAAACATAAGGAATGTTACTGGTTCATCGACGTTGTAATCTAAAGAAACAAATAGGAAACGTTCCCTTACATCATGTAATGAAGGACAATAGAGAAGAAAATGAGTTTCTGTTTCTTCTCGTTCTCTGCAGAGTGGACACAAATTAAAACCATCACCTGTCACATATCTGTATTTATGAGTGAACAAATCTGTACTTTTCATCCTAAACGTATGTATATATCTCTAAATACTTTATTATCTCTGTCATAGAGGTACTGTTCAGTTCCAAATGATATTTTGAATAGTCTATAGAAGGAATATCTACTACTGTTCCGAACTCGTATTTCCCAGTCAGTACAAAATCTGCAAATGAATTTTTCTCTAATGTTTCTAAAACCGCTTTTTCGTTGGTAACCCGCTGGTTTGCCCATACAATTTCACAATCACATTCTACCAGTATCTTCTTTATTTTGGTTGCCCAAAATTCTTCATTATTTGATGTGGACAGCATCATCTGATATACTCTAAAGGGTAACCTACTTTCGTCCATTTTCAAGATTTTAAGCCAGTACTTGACACTACGTAACTTGGCATTGACAGACAGAGGGAAACGCCCAGTGTCCCCATAGACCATATCGTTAGGGTTCGTGAAGAAACATTTAAGAAACTTTTCAGAGCATGTAGATGTACACTTTCTATGGTGTGACAATCATCCATTCCCCAGATTTCAGCCCCATACAAAAGAATCGGTTGGATCTGTGCATCAAAGAGTTTAAAATACACATCCGGTGTTATCTGTGAAATTTTCTCAATGACCTATTCAGAAGTAAAACAGCAGTGAGAGAGAGAGAGAGAGAGAGAGAGAGAGAGAGAGAGAGAGAGAGAGAGAGAGAGAGAGAGAGAGAGAGAGAGAGAGAGAGAGAGAGAGAGAGAGAGAGAGAGAGCGTATTTTCTCGTTGCCTGTAGAGAACACCCTGTGATCACTGCTGGACTGTGACCAGACTTTCTGGTCTGGAGGACTGCGGTCGCTCCAAGTTTGTGTCTTTGACAGCGCACCGCTTTCTCGTCCTCTGTGGACCGTCATGGGTTCCCTGTTGGGCCCAGCTTATGCTAGAGAACATGTTGGCCACCTTCAGGCTGCCAATGCGAGAGGCATGCGGACTTTGCATGTCTAGTAAACGGCTTCACCACACAGACAGTATTTGTTTTCAAAGAAAGCATTTATTACTTCAAACACACTTTTAAAAATTGGGTGTTTTTTTAGGGGGAACTCGAACTCGAACTCTTTTATTTAGGTCAGCCGCCCGTAACGTAACAAACAAAAAAACTAGCGAACCGAGTTATCCGTTCTTCTGATGGACAATCAAAGATCAACCCGAGGTAGTGCGCTCCTGCTCTTAAGTTCCTCGTCTCTCAGAGTTAACGCATGATGTATGAACATTGCTACGTCCCTAGTTAAACTTGGATCTGATCCCTCCATCAAATACATACATCCCGTTTGGGTGTGACTCTTCAGATGCCGTTTTATATATTTTTTCTAAGGTCATCATAAACAGGGCAAAATAAGAGGAAATGTTCTTCATTTTCATCAGTTGCACAAAAGGCGCACTTAGTAACCAAGTGCTGCTAATTGATGTACTTCTTGTTTGATAGCAGATCATGAATTCCAAAGCAAAAATTGGAAAAGGTAGGGGGGGGGGGATAACATATTTAAGCATTTTAAAAGCTAACAAATGTATGTGATAGGCTATAAAATAACAACCGCTGGCGCTGAAAAAAGATCGGGTTCGAATCCGCAACCTCTCGAGAAAAGAGGGGGGGAAAAAAGTAAGGTTCGAACCCGCAACCTCTCACGTGTACAACAACGGGTGGGGTGGCTCTCTCTTTCTCTCTCTGTTGATCTTCAGCTTGCCGAGCTGTCTCTTAAACGTCACCGCTTCTGGGCTGTCCATGGGTACGTCGGTCAAGTTTTCTCCTTTGCCTTGAAAACAGGCCCGATGACGTCGTCCTGTCTCTGTGCCGACAGTATTTCGGCCGTGCTGATGCCAGGGATGGTTGTTGATTCTGCCTCTAAGAGCGGGTCCGTGTTGCAAGAGAGCGAACTGATCCATGGAGTCGTCCCTTCTTGCTGCTGATGGCTTGCGTCCGCGACGGCTTGCAGGACGGCGGCATCCATCTTCTCCGAGTGTGCCTGTTCTATTGGCATACGACTAAGTCCGTCAGCATCCCCGTTCAGACGGCCAGGTTTGTAGCGTACATCAAAGTTGAAATCTGCAAGCTCTGCAATCCAACGATGTCTTGCTGCATCCAGTCTGGCGGTGGTGAAGGCATACGTCAGCGGATTATTGTCGCTGAAGACGGTGAAGTGGGGAGCGTAGTAGAGGTAGTCTCGGAAGCGTTCGCAGATAGCCCATTTAAGGGCTAGGAACTCGAGTTTTCCAGAATGAATGTGATAGTTCTTTTCTGCTGGGGTGAGACTCCGAGATCCGTATCCAATTACCGCCTGACGCCCGTCCTTTTGCTGCTGGTAAAGTACTGCCCCAAGCCCTTCTTGCGATGCGTCTACGTGTAGTGAGAACTCTCGTGCGAAATCTGGGTACGCCATCACGGGGTTTGAAGTCAGACAGTCGATGAGCTCGTTGAGTGCCCTAGTGTGCTCCTCCGTCCACATGATCGGCGACCGCGGCGCCGCCTGTCCGTTCTTCTTCCTGCTGGCTTGTTTACCCTTCGTCTCAAGAAGCTGAAAGAGGATTCTTGCCCGTCGTGAAAAGTCTTGGATATACTTCCTGAAGTAGCCCAGGAATCCCAGCAGGAGTCTGACATCGCCGATCTGAGGAAACAGCGTCCTTCCTCAGTCACTAATCACATTTAAAGACGACGACGCCACAAACCAAATCCGATGTAAAACAAAATCAACTCAATTACTCAAACATCTTTCAAACAAAACCTTCCCAAACATACAAATGAAAATGAAAGAAGAAAAGAAAACGGTTACAAATTTAAAACCATTTACAAAACCGCCCAGCGGGCTTATCCACAACAGTTCTTAGTCCATTATCAATCCCCTCCCCGCAACTGCAAACAACACTACGGACTGCATGGACATGGCTCATCAGCCCCCTTACACCATGCAAGGCTATCGGGCACGAAAACCACAAAAACAGTTCCCTTTCACAGTCCGAATTCCAAATACTTCACCGCCATCACCACCAAGCAGCTCTTGACAGATGCAGGGAAATCGGACGAGCCCCCAAAATGTAACCCAGGGCAGTCAGAGAGGGTGCGTCTGGCAGACATAAAACACGTCCAATCAGTTTTAGCAATTCGTCAAAACTGATGAGAGCAACATCATTTCCAGCCAGGTGAATAGGGAGTAATGCTCATGCATGACCGCAGCTCGAGCTCTGCGCACGTATAACGCTCTGTAACTAGAGTTCATGTATCCTACTGTATTACACACACACACACACACATACACAAGCACGACGCACGCACATGCATACACATACACATCTTTTCTAGACTACTCGAAATCCCAGTGTTTTCCTCAAGGGAGACGTTGGCGGATTTGATCAACTACAACAAAACATCAAATACAAATCAATGTTGTCAAATTTGCGTGTCGAATGTTGACTGTGAAAAACGCTATCTTTCTCGTGGTGAAGCAATTGAAACCCAAGTAATGTCTGGCCGCAGTACAACTGCAAAGCTCAATGACCACAGGCAAATGTTTCAAAACGTAAAAGTACAGTAAGAGATTGAGTTGGGTTGCCTGCGCCATCTTGCGCTACTGGCAATAGTCGGAATGTATGTGTGCCCCCTTCACACAGACGCCTCCTGATAATCTCTCACTCATATGACTGTTATTGTTGACCTTGGTAACGTCTAGACATGGCTTATCAGTGTGTATTTCTTCCTATTTTGTTTTCAAACTACAGCATTGATACATCTGAAATACGTCCAGAACGCATCGTTTCTAACACAGGATTAAGAAATAAATTTGGTGGAAAATTATCAAACTAATATCACCAAACTCACTTTATTTCAGTAGGTTAGCATTTGAACAGAATGACAGACATTGCAAACTTGCATATTTCCCCTCATCGTATAGATTCTTATAAAAAAACAAAATCACCGAGTGGTAACATAAATAAAGCATGATCGCAGTAAGGCAGGGAAAAAAAAGAGAGAGAGAGAGAGAGAGAGAGAGAGAGAGAAAGAGAGACAGAGAGAGTTGGAGAGAGAGAGAGTTGGAGAGAGAGAGAGAGTTGGAGAGAAAGAGTGAGAGTTGGAGAGAGAGACAGACAGAGAGAGAGAGAGAGAGTTGGAGAGAGAGAGTTGGAGAGAGAGAGAGTTGGAGAGAGAGAGAGTTGGAGAGAGAGAGACAGATAGTTAGAGAGAGAGAGAGAGTTGGAGAGAGAGAGTTGGAGAGAGAGAGAGAGAGAGAGAGAGAGAAGGAGAGAGAGACAGAGAGAGAGATACAGAGAGAGATAGAGAGAGAGAGGCAGATAGAAAGGGGGAGATACACATGGACAGATGGTATGAGAGAGAGGTGAGAGAGAGAGAGAAAGCGAGAAAAGGAGAAAGAGAAAGAGACAGATAGAGAGAGAAAAAAATAGTGTTCTTGCTTATTTTTCGGCCAACAAACGACACCATCACCAGCGACCAACAACGCTTATTCGATATCGGTACATAGTCCTACACGATAGCAACAAGGTTAAATGAATATTTATTCAAAAGAGGATGATAACTATCATCGTCACCATCATCATCACCATCATCATCACCATCATCATCACCATCATCATCATCATCATCATCATCATCATCATCATCATCATCATCATCATCATCATCATCATCATCATCATCATCATCATCATCATCATCATCATCATCATCATCATCATCATCATCATCATCATCATCATCATCATCATCATCATCATCACCATCATCATCATAAATAATTAACTATCAATCATCAATATTCAAATATCAACCACCAATATCATCATCATCATCATCATCATCATCATCATCATCATCATCATCATCACCAACACCATCACCACTATCACCATCACCATGATCATCACCACCCACCATTATCAGCATCACCATCATCATTGACATCATTACCATCATCATCATCACCGGCATCACCGCCATCATCATCACCATCACCATGATCACCTTAATCATCATCATCATCAGAAGCAGCAGCAGCAGCAACGGCAGCAGCGTTCATCATCATCATCATCATCATCATCATCATCATCGTCGTCGTCGTCGTCGTTGTCGTCGTCGTCGTCGTCGTATTCATCACCATCATTACCATCATAATCATCACCACCATTAGTATTACCATCATCTTCACTCTCATCATCACCATACATCACTAATATCATCACCACAATCACCATCACCATCCCCGTCATCACTATTAATACCATCAACAGCAGCTCCAAAGCAGCAGCACCACCACCACCCTCATCATCATCATCATCATCATCGCTACCGTTATCTCCGCCATCACCACCGCAACCATCACCATAACCACCGCCACCACCACCGCCGCCGCTACCACCACCACCACCACCACCACCATCACCACCACCACCACCACCACCACCATCATCATCATCATCATCATCATCATCATCATCATCATCATCATCATCATCATCATCAAGTAAAGAATGGGGTGCCGGGGTCGGTCGAAATATTGACTGAAAATAAAAAGGTTGAACACTAACCGACAATGTAATCTGTCTTGAGCCAAGGTGGCCCTGAAAAGAGCCGTTTACAGGCAAGCGTATAACGATAGGGGTAGAGCCTCCCGCTCCGGAATGGAGAGCGAAGCGTCACAAGACGTGGCAGCTCCGTCTCTGTGGCAGCGGCAAGGTTCCGTCCCAGCTGGCAGGTATACGCAGTGGTGTCTTGTCTTGGCGTCGTGGCGAGCTTTCGGAATGAATTCCTTATTCAGGCCAAGTGTGAGAGAAGCTAGCGGGTGATGGCTTCAGTAGGAAATAGTTGGCAGGTATTCATCATCATCATCATCATCATCATCATCATCATCATCATCATCATCATCATCATCATCATCATCATCATCATCATCATCATCATCATCATCATCACCACCACCATCACCATCATCATTACCGTCCCCATCCCCAACAGTAGCAGCAGCAGCGGCAGCATTTCCTTCGTGCAGTAAAAATGACATCGGAGTCATCTCGTGTAGGATTACAGTCCAAACTCTGATGCGCAGGGATGTCCACAAACAGGCTGCAGCAGCACCAGCAAAATTACATCCTCTTTCCTTTCTGGCCTGGAGTTTCCGGTCGTGGCTGGCCAGGCTCTCCACTTTAAAGGTATCGGCGCCTTTGTGACTGAGCTGCCTCCAAGTCCTATGGACAGCAGTCAAGGCTTCTCACCCGGTGATAGGAATGTTGCAGGAGCGCGGTGTAATTTCAAGTGTGTCCTTGTAAGGTCTGGTTGGACCACCTTGCAGCCATGTGCCATGAAGCTTGGCGAACTTAGGTGCCTTAAATCGAAGAAACAGCCGCCTGTTCTGAAGCGGATTGGGAGAGGGCTGCTGAAAGCATCTCGGAGAAGGGAAGACAGGAGAATGTAGACCCCATAACATTCCTGTTTAACGCCATGTGTGACCCGGAACGGCTCCGCGCATTACCAGTCTCAATGACTCTAGTCATCATGGCGTCGTGTAGGGACCGTATCATCTGGACAAACTTTTGGAGGCAGCTCAGCTTAGAGAGAATGGCCCAGACCGCAGAGTTCCATAATCAGCCAGCTACGGAATGCTGGCAAGGTCTGACTGAGGCAAGTGTTGTTTGTGTCGCTTTTTATTGACCCGTCCCTATGTGGTGGAAGCAGTGCTGTCCCTAGAGAGGGCTGCTTCGACGTCAAGGTTGCAACCGAACTCCACCCTTGCCTCCATGATTAGAAAGCGAGCGATACGCCCTGACCGCCTGAGTGCATGTTCGAGGCTGGCAGCTCCCAGCACCATCCTGTGCCTATCACCGTCGTTACTCGCCCATCGCACCAGGATTTGGAGATAAGTCGACGCACTGAGTCATAGGCTGTTCTTTTATGAAGGACACATGCTGCCCGGGCTCTGTGGCTCCCCTCTCGGCCTAGACGTTGTGACCCAAAGGAAATGCAAAGCAATTCATACCTGTCAAGAAGGTGATTTGCGGCCAGAAAGTCATTCGATGAAGTGAATTCAGTTAGAACATGAGCGTTCAGTCTTAATCCAAATACAAGCGGTCAAGCAAGACGGCGAAGAAAGCTGCTTGCTGATTGGAGGATTCTATTAAGGGAACCAATCAGAGGATTGCTTTCATACAGGCTCTCCAAAAGATGTGTAACTATAATCTTCGATTTTACAACGCCTGCTACAAAAAACAAAGCCAAAACACCCCCAATATTGCAGCAAATCATTTTATTACACATTACACCGTAAATTTATTCACAAACATGATCGGAACTCATCAGAACCGCGTCGATAAACAAGCAATTTTACATGTATCTATGCGGTGTGATTACTTCCCTTGATTCACCCATGTACGTTCCCGCTTGGTGCGCTGCGTTTCCGAGCGTCTTGTAAGTTTATATAGCAAAAGCTCGGCATGAACTATCTTTGAGTAACTTATAATTTTTGGCTCCGTCACGTCCTTACAGCAGCAAGCCACTATGTGTGTAAGAGAAGCACTGAATACATTCTTTTGTAGCAAAGCGTGTGTCCTGCCTGTCGCGTTTCTGCTCGTCTCACGCTTGACAAAGGCACGCCTAGTTTTCTGTTTTCCTGCTCCCTGGTTTGGAAGTTTTGTCTCTTGTTCCGTCAACTCGAGTACGCACGTTTTTGATTTAGTTGAGGAATAAGAAGGCGGGATATACTTCGCCGTCGGTTGTAGGTGTATACAAAAATTGAAAGAGAATTGTTTGTTATGAAATAAATAATGAGTACGTAAAATTGAAGAAACCGTAGGCTCTATCAGAACAAGGAAAAACAGAATTAACCGCTTATGGATAAAGGCTATCACACACAAAGGAAAACCTTATTTCGTTGTGAAGTTTTGGCACGAACTCGCACTGTTTTAATCCTGGTTTTATCCCAGCATCCATTATTCCAGTGTGCAGTTTGGTCAGGCATATATTGTGTGTGTTTGAAACGTGACTGAAATGTCCAAAGACAGATTGGGTATGCAACTTGCACGCAGTCATAGATAAGATGATACTCATTTGATTCAGCAAACCCGATCAGCTCGTCAGATTAGACAAATACCTGGTTGTTACAGGGATATATTTATGTACATGTGTATCAGGAACAGGTGGTGTGCGTGTGTATGTTTGCGTGTGTGTGTGCTATGTGTGTGTGCGTGCGTTTGTGTATGTGTGCGTGCGTGTGCGCGCATTTGTGTGTGTGAGCGCGCGCGCACACGTACGTATGTGTGTGCCCGCGCGCGCGCGTGTGTGTGTGTGTGTGTGTGTGCAGGTACGTGTGTGTGATTGTGTATGTGTGTGTGTGTTTGTGTGTGTGTAGATACGTGTGTGTGATTGTGGCTGTATGTGTGTGCGTGTGTGTGTGTGTGCGCGCGTGTGTGTGTACGTGTGTGTGTGCACGTGCGTGCGAGGACATTCCTTCCGCGCAATGTTTAACTCGATGCGCGATTATCGGCCTTGTCAGATCGAGTATGTAGTCACTGCTTCAACTTGTCAGAGCATCCGTAAGCACATCCTCACCAGCCTGAGAGAGAGAGAGAGAGAACTGAACTGAACTGAACTGAAAGTTTATTGTATAGGCCAGTCCGGCCCATTACAAAAGGGTAGAGAGTGCGTTTGGCACGAAACATAAAATACATTTCACCAGTACTGGTCACCAGTAATGGGAAGTGGGGCGCGGCGCGTAGACGAACGCGAAAAGTCTATCTGCAGATCACTTTCGTGAAGTCCGTGCAGATTGCTGTCTGGAGGCTACACACTCGCTCCGCCTTCTCGGTCTGCTGACGTCATCAGCCCTGCCATGATGTCGTGTTGGTGATCGTAGGCGAAAACGAACTGTGGAGGCTGTTGGAGTCTCAGACTTGGAACCGTCGGCTTCGTCGGCGGGATCTGTAGCTGGTGGTGGTGCAGAGGGAGATATGTGTGGTTTCAGAGGCTCATCGAGTGCGTCTCCTTCACAACGTGGAATAGAGGCAGCAGCTGTGTCACGTCTCGTTTCCATCACGTTCTGCTTGCATTGTGACACGCCTTCTCTTAGTGTGTGTGTGTGTGTGTGTGTGTGAGAGAGAGAGAGAGAGAGAGAGAGAGAGAGAGAGAGAAAGAGAGAGAGAGAGAGAGAGAGAGAGAGAGAGAGAGAGAGGGGGGGAGGAAAACTACTCCTGAGTGTACTGAACTGCTCAGGTTTCGGAATGACAATGAATTCAAACTTTATTTAAAATGTCGATACAGCACCGATGGGAAAAAATCTGCGAGTTTGAGCAGCTACAGGGCCTCCCCCAGTCTATTCATCGTGAGTTGAAGGGCAGCGTTAAATCTTCACTTGAAACCTCTTTTCCCGAAGGTGGTGACAAGCTGGGGCTGGAAGAAGCTGATGATCGTACGGGAGGCTCGACTGGCAATGCGGCAGATACCGTTTCAGAGTGAACACATGCGCCTGACGGGTCAAAGGTCACAAGTGAGGCGGCGCAAGAATTTCGTGCAGCATCGGCATCAGAGGTGTAGATGTCGAAACAACATTTTTGTTTAAATTTTCGCGCAAAAGAGTGTCGGCTACTCTATGCTCACCTATCACCCTGTGTTGCCGAGCCCGTTGTTGGTCTCGTCGCCGCTGTGACGGTGTCTTCCTTTTCCACGCTCCTCTCTTGATATCGGAATCGAGAAATGGTCGGCCGTCGTCCTCTCGAAACCGTAGCACAACCACGATACTCCCAGGCTCGCCTGTAACTTTCCACGAAGAAGGTTCATGCGTCGACAGGTTATCACCTGCGCTCACCGCCATGGGCGTCGAGCTCCATGTGTACAGGGCTCGCATTGGAACTTTTGCTGCGCGTGTTCGACTTCGCTGTTTTCACAGCGCACGGGTCAAGAACGATGGTGAAGGCAAGTTTGTCTTTCCGTTTGCCCTATCGCTATGCCTGCTTTTGTGCATGATTGTGCTCCTTGGACTATCTCCTATCGCGTGGAGCCATCGTGCCGTACTCGCTGCACGTGTCGTGCCCGGTATGTGTTGCGCGATTGCTGGAGGAAAAGGCTGTGAATCGTTTGCTGTCTCTGCCGCTGTTCCCTTTGCTACTACGTCTGTTGCGTACGCCTACGACCAGTCTCAACTGCTGCTGCTGGGGGGTGATATAGAGGAAGAGCCAGGGCCTGTCGAGATAGAAGATTTAGAGAAATTTGGGAAGATATGGATGGATCAAATAACAGAGAAGTTCAAGGCTATGTTGCTGTCGGAAACTCAAAAGCTACACACCGAGCTCTCTTTGCTGACAAGTAAAGTGTGCAGCGTGGAAAAAGAAGTTGCATCACTACAGAAGAAGTTGGAAGAGCAGGGAGAGTATCTAGATTACATAGAGGATAATCAGACAGAAATCAAGCGCACCATGGCAGGCATTGAAGAGAAGTTTGAAGCCCAGGAGCAGCGCAGTCGTCGCGACAACGTCCTGCTGCACGGTATTCCCGAGCCCGACATCTCAGCGAGCCACGAAAACCGCGAGGACTGCGTGGCGACATTCGTGCAAGCAGTGAACGAGGTACTGACCAATCCCATACAAGCCAGCGACGTTTCGCGTGCACATCGAGTGGGCAAACGAGTAGAAGGAAAGTCTCGACCTCTCATCGCCAAACTCCTCAGATCAGCCGACAAGGTCGCCATTCTCCAGAGGAGGCAGGAGCTAAAGGCGAATGGAATTGGAGTATCATCTGACCTCACCGAAAGACAGCGGGAGAACATCCGGCGCGCAAGGGAAGATGGATACTTCGCTTACTACCGAGGCGGAGTTCTCCATACAGAGGAACGGCACTCAACAAGCGACACCAGTCGTCGTCAGACTCGTTCCGCTACCCGTGGCAGGGGTGGGGGGAGAGGCGGTCGCAACTGACGGGGAGGCCGAAGCTCTGTCACCGAAACGGGTAACGTGAATGCTTCTACTCATAGTCCCACCCTCACTTTCAATTTGCTAGTTTGGAATATAGACGGACTCATTTCAAAACTAGATGATCCTGACTTTATTTCTCTCTTAAAGAAATTTCAATTTGCTTGTCTATGCGAAACTTTCGTGCACGCCGTAGACTTGTCTTACTTGCTGCCCGACTACGTGACATTTGTCTCTCCTGCCAAAAAACTCTCTACCCAAGGTCGAATGTCGGGTGGTGTTGTGTGCCTAGTGCATCGATCAGTGGAAAAGTTTTTCCAGTTTGTTGAATGCAAGTATGATAACATCGTAATCTTTAAAATCAGTAAAGAATTCTGCCGCGTAGACAAAGACATTTTGATGTTTAATGTCTACATCCCACCACGTAGTTCTCCTTACTATGAAGTAACTGGCCACAGCAATGGCATAAGTATATTATGCAAATGTATCCTCGACGTGTGTGAATTACATGATGACTGTTCAATGCTACTTTGCGGCGACTTCAATGCTAGGACTGGCTGCTTGAATACAAACTTCGCAAATGATATAAATGATGTGTTTACAAACGTAGTAGAAGAATCTAGATATGCTGTTGATGACATTGTTAATGAGTTTGGAGAGTACTTGCTTGAACTTTGTGTGGGTTTTGAACTATGTATCTTAAATGGCTGTGTGAATGAGAGTAACTCAAATGGTTATACTTTTGTTTCTCCCAACGGTTGTAGTACTGTCGATTATTGCATAGTCTCCAGTGATCTTATCCCCTATTGTGAGTCATTCAGTATCGGTGACTCTGTATTATCACCACACATGTTTCTAGAATTGTCCTTCCGATGTTGTATCCCTAGAACTTTACGCGAGGGTCAACATAACTTAGGCTGTACTAAGGTTGTATGGGATGACAGTTTAGTAGATAATTTTAAGAATAATTTGTGTATGCTTCTGAATAATAAGAACGTGAGTGACATCAGTGATGAAATAGATGTCAACAGTGTTACCGAAACCATAACATCTTGTATTGTGAATGCCGCTGGGTGCATGCAGAGGCAATGCAGACCTTATTTACAAGTGTCTGGTGCCAGATGGTATGATAGGGAATGTGCAGAAGCGAAAAAATTGGCCAGCAGATACCTGCGTACCTTCTTGCGCTCTCATTCTCACCAAGACAAAGTTATCTACCTTAGACACAGAAATGATTATAAGCAGCTCATAAGAACAAAGAAGATCAGCTACAGACAAACGGTAACGAAATACCTAATTAGCAATATTAGAGATTCCAAGATGTTCTGGAAGCAAGTTAAAACCCTCGGTAGATTCAGTGTATTACCAAGCATCGATCCAGGGACTTGGGTGCAACACTTTCAAAATGTTTATACTCTCGGGGAAAGTGAGAAACAGAGTAACATTGACATCTGCATGTTATCTTTTGACACTGATGATAGCGTATTAAATTCTGAAATAACTCAGACTGAAATATCTGATGCCATTAAACATCTAAAGACGAAAAAGTCCGGTGGTATTGACGGCATAATGAGCGAAATGCTGAAATGTTCTATATCGATACTTATGCCTTACTTACTCAAGCTATTCAACTCCATTTTCGAACAGGGTGTATTTCCTAACCTTTGGTCCCATTCCCTGATTGTACCGATTCACAAGAAAGGTTCCACGACTGTCCCCGATAATTATAGAGGAATCTCTCTTACTAGTATCTTCAGCAAAGCATTCCTGCATATTCTGAATGCAAGACTACAGACATGGGCTGAAGAAAATAATCTAATTGGCGAGGAACAAGCTGGATGTAGAAGAGGCTACTCGACAATTGACAACATTTTCACGTTAAATAACATTGTACAGAGGTACCTGAACAGACACAAGAAGTTGTATGTCTTATTTGTAGACTTTCAGAAGGCATTTGATACCGTGGACAGGCAGGCTCTGTGGAAAGTGTTGGAGAGTAATGGGGTCAGGAGTAAAATGCTTCAGATGCTGAAAGCAGTATACAAAACTGTAAAATGCAGTATCAGATGCCAGGGTCAGGCACATGGGTCCTTTAATTGCCACCGGGGACTTAAACAAGGCTGCAAAATGTCTCCTTTATTATTTTCTTTCCTGGTTTCACATCTCAGTCGTGAAGTAATTGCGAAAGGAAAACATGGGGTTCAATTAGAACCTAATGGCGTGGAACTGTTTCTGTTGCTTTTCGTTGATGACGTTGTACTTCTATCCGACACGGTGCCTGGTCTGCAGAATCAAATCAATAACCTAAAAAATGTTGCTGATAGACTAGGTCTTGTGATAAACATAGAAAAAACCAAAGTTGTTATATTTAGAAATGGAGGATATGTGGCTGCTCACGAAAAATGGGTGATGGGTGACTCCAGGCTTGAGGTTGTCGCACAGTACAAGTATCTTGGAGTGACTCTATCTACCAGGTTGTGTACAAATACAATGTTATCCGATATAGTTACCAGAGCCAAAGCAGCGTCCATTCAGATCCAAAGGTCCTTGAGAAAGCTTACCATTGTTACGCCTGAAATATTGTACAAAATTTTTGACGCACAAATTCAGCCTATACTGTTGTACGGATCAGAAATTTGGGGCACCAATGACTGTAAATGCATTGAAACTGTCCATATGTACATGTTGAAGTGGTTTCTCAATGTTGCCTTTAACACACCCAACGTTATGATTTATGGAGATACAGGGAGGTATCCACTGGACATAAATGCTAAATTACGCTCGGTGAAATATTGGTTAAAACTACTTAGAATGGAGCGAGACAGATACCCTTACCAAGTGTACATGTCTATGCTTGGCTTAGTTGATGGGAAACATAATTGGGCAACAGGTATTAAAACATTATTGTTGAAGTATGATTTCAAAAGGGAGTGGGATGGTCAAATGGTCCAAAATGAAACTACATTTATGACACAACTTAAATGTAGAATGATTGAGTGGTACGACAGCAACTGGAGAAATTGTATGCAGCAAAGTACAAGATACTCCTTCTACAAATTAGTAAAGTTTGAACGTGGTATAGAGCCATACCTTTATGCATTAGACAAAAAAGTATTTCGAGATGCCTGGATACGCTTCAGAATGGGAATTAGCGATTTATATAATCATAAGTATAGATACAGTACTGCGTCATACCCAAATATATGTCCATTATGTATGGAAACGGAAGAAGCGTGGCGGCTATTATGCAGTCTAGGTGCAGCAGGTTGGGTTATACATAGTAGGGCTGTCTTTCCAGAAGTAGTCTAACGTACTAGCCTTGAAGTTGTCGACAGTGTTCGCAGATACGGCGTATTCACCCTTCTCAAAAAATCTCCTCGCAAATGACGTCACGTTATACGCCGTCAAATGATGACGTCACAGATTTAGCAAAATGGAGTCTGTTGAATTGTTTTCATTGAAACACCAAAATGTAAAAAAGTCACTTTCTTTTCAAACCTCGATTCTGAAAATTTGATAATATTGAATGGGACCTAACTTCCAGTCAGTGTGCAAAATCTCAAGGGAATCCGTCCAGTAGTTTTTGAGATATAGGCCGTGGAGACGGGACAGACAGACAGACAGACAGACAGACTAATAAAGTCTGTAGGACCTCCAGTAAACCTGGAGGGATAAAGTCTGTAGGACCTCCAGTAAACCTGGAGGGATGAAAATTAGATCGTTCCATCAACACCATGTAGATTCAATAGGCCTATGTGCGCGTTCGATTTCCCAACGCCTGCTACAAAAAACAAAGCCAAAACACCCCCATTATTGCAGCAAATCATTTTGTTACACATTACACAGTAAATGTATTCACAAACATGATCGGAACGCATCAGAAACGCGTCGAGAAACAAGCAATTTTACTTGTCGGTAAGCGTTGTCAGTACTTCCATTGATTCACTCATGTTACCTTCCGCTTGGGGGCGCTGCGTTTCCCAGCGTCTTGTAACTCCATATAGCAACAGCTCGTTATGACCGGTCTTTGTATGAATAGTCTTTGGTTGCAGGGCAGAACACTACCACGTGAACTTTATAGCAAAGCAAAGCTGCAAAAGTCCCGTAATGACATAGTGGCAACATAGAATCGAACTTATTCCTTTACACACTTCCAAAGTTAGTTATGATGGGTGGCTATACCCCGGTGAAGAACAAAGAAAATACATAGGCCGGGACCCAAAAACTGTTTTAATCCGTGGATTATGAATACAGTTTACCAGATTTTAGTTGAAACATAATACTAACACAACTGAAAATAGTCACAATACATGCAATTAAAATGCACAAAAGAGTAGATACGAGCTTCTGCAGCCGACGCTTAGGTGAACATCGCTTCACTTCCGCTGGTATCAATCCGAGCGGTGTGGGAGTAATCCAGATAACTTTAGATGTGTCATAATGTTGTAGATAAAAAGTTTGCCAACATTGTACAATAAAATAATAAAGATACGGCCATCCATAATGGCCTTTTGGCATTGACGGAATTTTCACAAGCTAAGTTCTGAAGATTCCAAACATCGAAAGTATACATATCAAGTAAGTGAATGAAACTGCAAAAGAGGAACTTCTATCGACTAAGGGCACATCAAGTGACACAATTCTCACGCCGATCACTGCAGCGTCCAGATGAGGTGGCATCAACGGCGTTTGTGTTGCACGGTTATCGACAGTCGAGAACAATCGGCGTCAGTACCTCGGATTAACATATGCATATTTTCCCCTGGCAATATTTGATCTGAAAAACGCAACACACTTCAAGATAATGAACCAAACTGTACTATCAACATATTTTTAATTTAGTTTCACAGAAGAAACGTGGGTATTATTGATCACTGAAAAAATGGTAAATGTTAGCATATTAGAATGGCAAACTGCTAGCAGTAGACGCTTTTGGATACCTTGTACATATATTAATCAGATGGGCTGTGATACGGTGTCGATAGAAGATGCATTAGACGACGCGTATCGTGTCAGCAGGTGTTCATAAAGCAGCAGTTGCACAAAGATTTGTAAGCCAGGCTTAACAAATTCGCGTAATTTATCGTACCGAGTGAGCAGGCTGGCTTGGGTAACATAACAGGGGCAAGTGTAAGTGTATTAATGCGGAATGACTGGGACGAGTGTGCAGCATGCTTGAAGATTGTCGCCTTCTGCGTGGTCGCTAGTTTGAGAGCAATATTCACCTAAGTTGCTTCGCCTCACGAGTGACAGAGTGGTAAAAGATTTTGCGCCGGAAGTGGGGGTGGGGGTCGGAGGTGGGCAGTGAGGATGGACGGTGGGGGAAAGAGCTGGGGCGAGGGTCAGTGTGACAGTACGAGCGGGGACAGGGAGAGGTGGGCAGTGAGGATGGACGGTGGGGGAAAGAGCTGGGGCGAGGGTCAGTGTGACAGTACGAGCGGGGACAGGGAGAGGTGGGCAGTGAGGATGGACGGTGGGGGAAAGAGCTGGGGCGAGGGTCAGTGTGACAGTACGAGCGGCGACAGGGAGAGGGGCAAGCGCAGCGGCCACGTCGGGTAGAGAGAACATACTTCCCGGTCTGAGGTTAAAAATAACCTCGAGTGTCGCCCAAAAACTCCGGCATGCCTGCCACTGGTGTTGCCTCGGCAAGGAAAACCAGCCGGACGCGTGTTTGTCTCTCCACAACTGTTGCCCCTTTGATCGGGTCACGCTGTCTCTCCACTCTCTCCTTGCAAGTAGCCTCCACTTGAGAGAGCTGTTTTACGTCAAGTCAGTCTCATACATTTATGTTCCACTGTTATCTTATTTGCTAAATGTACTTCAACTTGACCCAGTGCCCTCGAGATCTACAGCGCACGGCAGTTCCACATCTGTCGTGTTCAAATGCCTTTTTCGAATACCCGACGAACCAACCAAAAGAAAACCCCAACCATAGCACAGTGTTATCAGATTGTGATACTTCAAGTTTCTCTCATCACACCCTAGCTCCATTCGTATCTCAACAAAACTCCGCCCCGCCCCCCTTATACCTACTTCCCTACCCCCACCCCCAACCCCACCCCCATTTCTCTCTTCATCTACCCTCCTGTCACATTGGCCTGTTGCTCACAGGAGGCTGGATCAAAACAGTGGGGCAAAGAAGAATTCCTTCAAACTAACGCAGGCCGTGAAGGGCAAATGTTCTAAATGGTTTGCTCATCATTCACGTCGGTGCTTGCATTACAGTAAACCGCCAGTCTTCGTTGATCACGTTCCAGGTGTGCAGGAATATTTCATCTTGACAAGATTTTTCATCGGAAGATAGCTGCCCTGCAGCGGAGCAGTACCAGAGGATGAGGACATTGCTACCTCTTTGTCCTACTGCCTTCCAGGACTTCAGCGACTCCTTGTCCAGGACAGTGGCCAATGGCCGGAAATGCGTCGTCGTCACTTCCGGAGTTATTTGTAAAAGCGACGTGCTTTCAGTCATGTTGGTAGGAGGCGAGCGCTGTCTGCTAAGCTGTGCTTCGGGAGACGTGCAACCATGCCGACTTCTTGCTGCGCGAAAGATTGTTTTAACAATCAACAAAAAGACAAATAAAGAGGAGTCAAACACTCCTACTACCGTATACCATCAGTGAAACCCAATCAAGGTCCGATTGTGCAAAAAGTGACCGAAGCCAGATGAAGAGGATGGAATTTTTTTTACATACATGTAAGAGATCTGACCTTCGAGACACACCTGGCGAAAATGAGCAGACATCTCCCACAAATCCTCCTCTGTGTGAATGTCTTTTCTCTGTGTGTGTGTGTGTGTGTGTGTGTGTGTGTCTGTCTGTCTGTCTGTCTGTCTGTCTGTCTGTCTGTCTGCCTGCCTGTCTGTCTGTCTGTGTGTCTTATGTGTGTCTGTCTGTCTGTCTGCATGTCTGTCTGTCTGTCCGTGTGTCTGTCTGTCTGTCTGTTTATCTGTCGCCCTGCTGGACATAAAACTGCGGCTAAAGAGAATTTACATCTTCTTCTTCTTCTTCTTCTTCTTCTTCTTCTTCTTCTTCTTCTTCTTCTTCTTCTTCTTCTTCTTCTTCTTCTTCTTCTTCTTCTTCTTCTTCCTGCTTCCTGCTTCCTGCTTCCTGCTTCCTCCCTCCTCCTCCTCCTCCCTCCTCCTCCTC
>JAWQFJ010024039.1:5000-17500 GCA_034096865.1 Theodoxus fluviatilis | reverse complement strand
GGTAATAACTGCAGTGCTTACAAGCCAGCAGTTCAGCCTCATCACCTGCCGAACGCAGTACCGGAGTGCAGCCTTCCTACCCAGAACAATAAGGGACTGGAATGCCCTACCTCCAGCCGTGGTTGAGGCCAGCACTGTCGACACGTTCGTGTCGCGTGCCTCCCGCTAGGACGGGACCACTGTGACTCTTCCCCCCCACCTCCCCAGACTCCCCAACCTGTAAAAAATTCACGTGCCAAAGTAATCACTATTGATGATCGTGGGCAGGAACGGAAAGAAGAAGGAGAGAAAATGCCATTGACTGGGTTACCAGCTTTATGTACTTTGGAGACAGTTTTCGCTGCTCTCGTGGAAAGGAGTCGCTGAAGTCCTGGAAGGCAGTTGGTGACAGAAGTACCACTGTCCTCGTACTCTTGTTCTGCTCCGCTGCAGGCAGGCTATGTTTCGGTGAACAATCTTGCCGAGACGAAAAGCTCCTGCACAGCTGCGACGTGATCAACGAAGACTGTCCGTTAACCGTAACGCAGGCACCGACGTGAATGACGAGAAAACCGTTTGGAACTTTCGCCCTTCTACGGCTTGCGGTGGTTTGAAGGAATTCTTCTTTGCTCCACTGTTTTGTTCCGTCATTGCCAGTGTCGCACTCTACTCGAGGCAAACCTGTAGATCAGTGCGGTGCTTAATCTGTAAGCCCTGAGTCAGAGTCACACAACAGCAAGACAACAGGTCAGTCAGCAAGCAGCGCCCCAAAAGAATGTAGTGCCATGTCGGTAGAAAGGGACTGTGTCGTTTCCGATTCACTGGATAGAACCCGTATTGCCGGTTAGCCGCCTTCTCACAAAATCAGCTGTGAGGAAAGAAGCATAAGCATGGACTGTGTTGAAGGTGTGTCTCTTGACTCGTGTATGTCCATCAGCAGTGACAACGCAGATCGACACGACACAATGCAAGGTCAAACTACTTCGTCTGATTGTCTAAGAGGAAGGTATTTCCCAGACCATAACACCGCATTTGACGAACGCTTCCGCCGCCCCATGAAACTCGACTTATTCATCGAGCGACAGGCGACTTGCCGTGCCTCCCTGTACGCGATTTAAATGTTGCTTTCACAACAACCCAGTCTCCTGGACAGCAAGACAGGGTAGCAAGCCGCGAATCAGCAGGGTGTTGGTTCCACCCTCGTTGTATGCGGTTATAGCACCGGGAAAGTGAGGGCAGACAACAAGCTGGGAAATAGTATGGCTTCGCTCGACTCGCACTTTGTGACGATCGTTGCCTCACTTCAAAGACGTGATAAGTCTCGACTTATTTGGAGAGTTAGTTTTTCTGCCGGATGCGATCATCAAAACAGGGAGGTGATCTATGCTAGTAATACACCAACCCCAACACCGCGGTTAAAGGGGTAGTGTCAATATCGTGTTAAGATTCAGGCAACGCGACGGTCAGCCATTGCTCACGAGCGACAAGAGTGGGTTTTGGAGCAAGAAGACTCCAGCACAGAGACGACGGGACCAACAACGTGAAGAGGAGTGAGCAGAGACATTCTGAAGATATTTACCGAAAAAGTATATCAAAAATAATGTCGTGAAAAGAACTGCTTATGCTCTCGCCAATGCACAGAATAATTGCTACCGGCCGATCGATTATGTCACCCTACCTCCCGTGACCTCTCCATATGTTATGATAACATCGATTATTCAGCAGCCTCGGCCTCCAACGAGGATTCCCCTGCAGAAAAGGCGCCACACCTCCGAAATGACCCTCCTGGTAGCATGGTTCCATCCCCTAGCAATGATGTAACGTTAAAAGACCTCCAGAATGTCATGAGCAAGACGGCTCGGAGTGCCTCCCGTCCCCTGCAGGAGTGAGTGAGCGCATTCGAGACCAGCACTGCAGAGGCTTGCATGTGATCCGGGCAAAGTGAGAGACAAAGCTCCATCTCTCCCATTTACTTCTACATATTGTCTGCATGATTCAGAGGCATTAGACTAGCGAACTTTCCTGTTGACACCTACAAGAGCACCCGGAGACACCCGACCTGTACTTCGTCCTCGATCAGCTGTTTGCCAATGCAGCAGGGATTCCACCTGGGTAAACAAGCCAACAACGAGCAGGACATAAGCGACACGACAGCAGAAAATGAACATTCTGATAAACTCATTGTATTCACTACTGCACGTTGCAGGTGCTGAAACTGGTTACCAGTTTTTGTCGAACTTTGAAAAAAAAAGTTTACAAGAGTTGTGTTTCGTTCACATTTCGCTTCAGTGTAATGAGCCAGTGGCTTACATTGTACATGTACATGGAAGCTCGCGCCGAGAGACTGCATCCACTTCAGCCCCGCCGCCTGTTTGCCTTTGTAACAGAAAGAAAACATGCCTGTCACCAGACTACCAGCAACTGTGGAAACGCTGTTGACATACCTCCTGACAACTGTAGACAGTGAGTCTCTACAGCTCTGTCTTCAACAATAAACAAGAGTGGTCTCCCTTGACCAGATCCTGAGTCGAGAGAAACACTCGCTGCCGCCAATACATGTGTTCATTATCATTGTGCCCAAACGCACATAACAACAACAAGAACACAATACATGGTGTCAGTA
Source organism: Theodoxus fluviatilis (assembly GCA_034096865.1). NCBI lineage: Eukaryota > Metazoa > Mollusca > Gastropoda > Cycloneritida > Neritidae > Theodoxus > Theodoxus fluviatilis. The sequence continues at coordinate 14,898 of JAWQFJ010024039.1, read as the reverse complement.
ACGGGATCAGAAGCAACCTAAAACTCTGCACAAACTCTGATAGAAACGTGAAGTCGCTCATTGCTGAGAGAAAGACGATCAACAAACTGTGAGTACGCCTCCTTTGTCCTGGCCAGTTTGCACCAGATCTACTCGCGCTAAGACGCCGTGCGTTCCTGCTATATGTGTATCACAAGAACTGCTGCACAACCAGATGACTGAAAGCTCCCATCTCCACGTTCCTGGTCCTCTCTCATTTGACGGCAATGTTGCAGATGAGTGGTGTATGTTCGAACAGGACTTTTGCATCTACGCCAGAGCAGTGTTGAAACGGAAAGACCCTGACGAAATTGCCTACACACTATTGAATCTTGCAGGGCACGAAGCAATTGAGAGAGAGAAAAAAAACGTTCGTGTACAAAGAAGAGATCAGAGATGGCGACACTGTTGTCCAACAAGCAGAAATCCGGGAGGACCCAGAAACATTGATGAGGAAATTTTGGGAGCACTGCAACCCAAAGAAAACCATCATCGTGCAACGCCATCGGTTTTGGTCATGACAGCAGAGACAAGGCGAATCATACGAAGCTTTCATCGCCGACCTTCGAAAGATGGCAGCTGATTGTGACTACCAGCAACTTAGGGATGAACTCAAACGAGACAAAATCGTTTGTGGAATCAAGTCAAACCATCTCCGCAAACACATGTTGATAGAAGAAGATCTGACTCTGGCTAGAGCAATCCAACTCTGTGTGCTAGAAGAGTCCACCAACAGGAACCTATCCCAGATGTCAGAGAAGGCGAAAGAATATGTGGTTGCCCTCACAAAGACAAAGCGCCCAGCAAACAAACGTGATAAACATCAACTACCTCAACAGTCAACTTCAAGCTGCAGAAACTGTGGAGGATCACACTCCAGAATTCAGCAAAAATTCAAGCCTTTGGCAAGCAGTGCAACAACTGTGGCAAGTACTACAACTTTGCCCGACTGTGTCAGTCTTCTCTCTCCCCAACCAAAGCGTTCCCTGCCAAACAAAAAACCAAGTTCAAGCCCCAGAAGCAAAATGTTCACCACGTTGCCACCAGTGTTGACGATGATAAAGACAGTGACCTTATCATCATTGACACCGTCACAAAAATTGATGAGATTGGAACACTCAGGAAAGAAGTGCTTGTGACACTGACTATCAGCAAGCAAGCAGTAGAGCTCAAGTAGATACCGGTGCCAAATCCAACGTCCTCCCTGCTTCCTTCGTCAATCAAAAGGACATCAACACTGGCTCCAAGATCAAGCTCGTTGCCTTCGGAGGTGACACATTCTCAACCATGGGCACAGCAAGCCTCAGATGCCACCATCGTGGTCAACAGCACACCCTGCTATTTCATGTGGTTGACAGAAATGTCTCTCCCATCCTTGGCCTGCCTGATGTCCTCCGCCTGAACCTGATCAACCTGGCAGCAGAGGTACACCAACTCCAAGTTGACAAACCTCCTGAGGTGAAATCCTACCCTGACCTCTTTGATGACAAGCTAAGAAAACTCCCCGTCATCTACAAGATGAAAGGTAACCCAAATATCACACCAGTCGCCCGACCTCCAAGACGAATCCCAGTGACCATGAAAGACTCAGTCAAACGTGTCTGGACAACAGGACTAAACAAGGAGTCATCAACCCAGTAGAGGAACCAACGGAATGCGTCTCTTCGATGGTCGAAACAGTGAAGAAACAAAACAAAGACAGCAGGATTTGCATTGAACCCAAAGACCTCAACGCAGTACTCCAACGTCCCCATCACCCAATGAGAACAATCGACGACGTCATTGCTGACATGGCCAACGCCAAAGTGTTCACCTCCCTCGATGCAAAATCAGGTTTCTGGCATATTCCCCTCGACTGTGAGTCCTCAATGAAGACCTGCTTCAACACTCCATTTGGCCACTGCAGATTCCTTCGTATGCCATTTGGAATCAGCACAGCATCAGACGTCTTCCAGCGAACTACAGTGCTGAAACAGCCCCTCTCAGACACCTTCTCCGCAACGATTCTGAGTGGTGCTGTCTGCAACAACATGAGGATGCCTTCTCAAAACTGAAGAAAAGCACCAGCAACCCTCCTATCCTGCGTTTCTAAAATGTCACCAAAGCCATCACCATCACCTGTGATGCATCCACGGCAGGGCTAGGAGCTGCTTGTCTCCAGGGTGGCGTGCCCATCGCCTATGCATTACGAGCCACGACTCCAACAGAAGAGAGGTATAGCCAGATTGAAAAAGAGCTCCTGGCTGCATCCTTTGCCTGCGGCACGTTTGACGCCTTTATCTACGGCAAACCCGTCACCATCGAGACCGACCATCAGCCTCTGGTCACCATAATGAATAAACCACTTCATGCAGCCGCAACACGACTCCAACGCATGCTCCTGAAACTCCAACGCTACAACCTCCACGTTGTGTACAAGAAGGGCTCCGAACTCTTCATTGCAGACAGCCTCTCCCGTGCATACCTACCAGAGACCCTGGACGAGCCTGATGAGAAGTACGAAGTCATGTCCGTGCTCCCTCTTACCACCGCAGCAATGCTGCGACTTCAACAAGCAACTGCAACTGACTCCACCTGCCAGCAACTGAAGCACACTCTCGAGCATGGTTGGCCCAACAGCTACAAGCAAGTTCCCGACCCCATCAAACCATTCTACACCTTCAGCGATGAGATTAGAAGTCAAGACGGTGTCCTGATAAAAGGGCAACGCATCATCGTCCCTGCAACCCTACACCATCACTACGCCACCAAGCATCACCAGGGACACCCATGCATTGAAGCCACCAATGCTCAAGCGAGAGAGATAGCTTATTGGCCAAACATTATGAAAGACATTGAAGCTGAAGTTGAACACTGCAAGTCCGGCAATGCAATGAAGCCATAACAAACAAAAGAACCTCTTCTTCCTCGTGAAGCCTCTGACCTACCCTATCAAACTGTGGCAGCTGACATCTTCACATGGAATGTTAGCAACTACCTGGTCACAGTTGACGCCTACTCTGGCTGGTACGACGTCAACAAACTCCCAAACACAACATCACAAAGTGTCATTGACAAACTAAAAAGACATTTCTCCATACATGGGATACCAGCCACACTGCTTACAGACAACGCCATGCAATTCAAGTCCCGCGAGTTTGCACAATTTACATCAGAATGGCAGTTCTCCCATGTGACAAGCAGTCCCAACAACCCCCAGTCCAATGGCCTTGCAGAAAGAGCTGTTCAAAGTGCAAATCATCAGTAGTTATAGAGTTGGCAGTACCAGCTCATTAATTAACACTTCTAATTAGCCGACTGTTCACGTTTTTAATTTAATTGGCTGACTAATGACTTTTTTAATCTGAGGAGGAGGCAGGGAGGGAGGGAGGAGGCAGCATGCCGGCTGCCTGCCTCAATACTCCAGCCTGTGTCCAAGCATCCTTAATTGGCCCGCTAATTACTTTTGATGTAATATCCTCACAGGATAAAGGGACATAACTGGCTTGCCATGTTAAAATTGATCGCCAAGTCAGTGTCAACGTCGACCGACCTAAATCTTTGCCACACTTGGCATATCAAGTACCAAGCATTTTCGTTTAGAGCCGCGTCAACTTCGGCTTTGAAAAATGTTTCACGATAAAAGCAATGCCACCCCAGGCGCCATTTTTCCAGCAGCTGTTGAAACGTCGATGTCGTCCTTGCTAGGCACCATGGATATGTAAAGGAACATTTTCGGTGAACCAGGCAGGACCATGGTTCTCCTGTTATGCAGGCAACGGGATGGTCAACCATTGCTCATCAGTCACAGCAGCAACAGAGGAACGTGGAAGCGAAAACCACCCTCCAAGCAGCGACGAGACCGGTGACGGGTAGAGCAATTCGAAACTTTTGGCGAGCCCTTTGCATCTCGGGATGTTATGATTATCTTTTTAAAAACGACCAACTTTCTTGTGTCACGACCATTGCTTTTGATTCTGTTCCTGCTGCACGAAATGCATGGGTTACAGTACCAGCGGAACCCACCACCCCATAGCCGAGACCTTTGACCTCTCTGACGAACACACTGACTTGGCCATGGAAAATGCAGGAGAACATTCTAGCCAGTTAGCAGGACCTGATCGCGATGACAACGATGGTATGCACTCCTGACAGACTTCGAACCCCAGAGAAGTGACAACGGAAGACATCAGGGCATTGCTCGACAATATTGCAAAACATTTCGAAGAAAGCGGGGCCTCCGTGCAACGAAGATGCGAGGGGAAAAAAGAAACGACATTGCTGCTGCTTGTGCTCCGCGTCATAAGGCAGACACTCGGAAAGCATGAGGCATTATTAAGATCTTTCTTTGCTGTATCACAACAAGCTGCAGACGTACCCCACTGACGAGCCTGTCAGGAGCAAGTGCCCAACAGCGACCGCAGTCCACGATCGCCTTCGATCACCATCGCGACACCATGGCAGGGTTTATAGTGACGTTGGCAGACCGAGTAAGCTGAGTGAGCGTGTTGCCGTGATACAGATATCTCCACGGACTTCACGGAAATAATTCGCTGATTGCTTCGTCCTATTTATCTGCGCGCGCCATTCCTCTTACTCCTTGTTACCAGCAGTGATGTTATGTACACGCGTTCTCAGTCCCTTAAACGCGTTCACAATCAATTCGTAATGGGCCGACTTGCTCTACACTATCAAGTTTAAGTTATGTGAAGTTCAGTTCAGTTCAGTTCAACTTCCCCCCCCCTCTCTCTCTCTCTCTCTCTCTCTCTCTCTCTCTCTCTCTCTCTCTCTCTCTCACTCTCTCTCTCCTCTCTCACTCTCTCTCTCTCTCTCTCTCTCTCTCTCTCTCTCTCTCTCTCTCTCTGTCTCTATGTGTCTCTGTCTCTGCATGTCTGTCTGTCTGTCTCTCTTTCTCGGTTTCTCTTTTTCTCACTTCCTCTCTATCTATCTCTCTCTCTCCATCGACTCCTCGTTGAGTGCAGACGTGCTTGCTGTTGCTCCGCTGACAATGTGACTACAGTGGATATCTGTGCCATTGAAACGCCTATTTTTCGTCGTTGTATTCGTTGGTGTTGTGTGTGCAGCCAATGGATGAAAGTACAAGTACCATGTGAGTCTAACGTGTACTCGAATCTTGACTTTGTTTGAAATTCGTTGATTTACTGACGGTTTCTCTAGTGTGAGGTGTTCACGCTCAGTCGCGCCATACCCGTTAGCTGTATGTGCAGCCTAAGGGCGGATACTATCAAGTGAGTTTATAAAGTGAATTCATCATTGCACTGATTGTGACTCAATTTGAACTCCGTTGTGCGACTGACAGTTTTGCTAGTATACGGTGTTCGCGCTCTGCCACGCTCAACCCGCTTGCTGGACGGCTGTTGTTTTGGCGTTGCAGGGTGTGCAGCCCACGGATGAAATATATCCTGTCAGCTTGAACGTTTTTTTTCTATGTATAATTATGACTTATATGTACTCTGTTGGGCTACTGACAGTTCGCTTGTGCGCAGTGTTTGCGCTCCGTCGCGCTGAACCCACTTGCTGGACGTCTATTATTCTTGCGTTGCTGTGTGTGAGGCTTACGGGTGAGAACAGTCGTGTGTATTTAGAGTGGGGTCATATTTGACTTTATTTGAACTCCTTTGTATTTTTGATATTCGTTGTGAGAGATATCCTCGCATCGTCGCGCTCAGCCATGGGTGTAGATATTGACTGTTACCGCCGACGCATTGGAGCGTTCGAAGCGTGCATGCGGCCGCGCCGTGTTCCGCAGCGCTGCCCTCCATAATGGGATGTGTTCACAGACTTCTCAGCACGGGTGATGATCTGTACTCTCTCCCTGTGCGTTCTTTGGGGTTACGGGCTGGTTGGAAGGGCAGTCGTCAACTCTACTTGTGTCAGGAGCCTCTATGCTGGAATGTTGGGTCATGATCTGATTGTGTTGCCGCGCACTGAGGTGCTGGGAACATCCGTGTGCTATGTGGTGGACATGAGTGGCATTTTGCTCCAGTGCAACGACGTAGAGCGCAACCCCGGGCCTTGTGAGATGGAGGATGTTGATAGAATTGTCAAAGGGATGGGTGAAATGATTATGCGAAGAATGGATGAAATGGAAGAAAGGATGAAAGGGAGTATAGACAGAATGAGAAATGACTTAGGTGATTTGGGCGCGAAGCTTTCCTTCATTGAAAACGATCTAGGGGCCATGCGTGACCAAATTAATGATCAAGAAACAGAAATATATCTGATCGCCGACAGTCAGAAAAGAATAGAAGAAATTATAGAAGAACGCGAGATCCGTGACAGGCGGGACAACCTCATTCTGCACGGGGTTCCCGAGGTTGACGGTGAGCGTGAGGACAGCGAGCGAAAGTTCGTGGAGATCGTGAACTCCGTGCTGCAGTCTCCAATCCAAGTTACTGACATTGTTCGCGCTCACAGGCTTGGCACGAGAAGACAGGGAAAATCGAGACCCTTGATCGCCAAAGTTGCCAGAACAGCTGTCAAGTTCTGCATTGGACTTTGTTAATATTTTGTGGTGGAATGTGGAGGGCTTAATGAGCAAATTTGATGACCCGGACTTTTGCCATTACTTAGATGATTTTTCTGTTGTTTGTTTGGGAGAAACTTTTGTGGAGAGTATAGATTTATCACAGTTTCTCTCCTCCTTCGATAAGTATATTGCTCCTGCGGTGAAGCTGTCTGCGCGAGGGAGAAGGTCCGGTGGGCTATTATGTCTCATTAAAAAGAATTTGAGTCCCTACTTTCACCTCATTGAATGTTCCTACGATAACATTCTAATATTTCGCGTAGACAAGATTGTGTTTAGGTCTGAAAGAGACGTTGTTGTCCTTTTCGTTTATGCTCCGCCATCTGGCTCACCTTACTATGATGTTGTTAATGAGACGGACGGTATACTATTGCTGCAGAATTGCCTTTCTGATGTAAGTTGCATGCATGATGACTGTAGTCTTCTCCTGTGCGGTGACTTGAATGCGAGGACTTCAAAATGGAATACATCTAGTAACAGCATTTTCGATGTTAGAAATGAAATGTTCTATGAATCTCGGCTATCGCAGGATGATATAGTTAATGATTATGGTCTCGCCTTATTGTCTTTGTGTGCTGCCTTTGACCTTTGTATCTTGAATGGTTACTTGAATGAAAGGGAATCTGACAAATTTACATTTGTTTCGCCCAACGGCAGCAGTGTCATTGACTACATAATTTCATCGAGAGATCTATTATCATTGTTTAAAAATATGTCTGTGAGAGAATCTGTCGTTTCCCCGCATATGTGCTTGGAGCTGTCGCTCAGAGAATTTGACCATACTGCAAAAGTGGATGAATGTACTAGTGATCTGATTTCTTACACGAAAATAATTTGGGACGAGAATGCAACTAATCAATATGTTAGTAATCTCCTTAGTATTATGACGGACGCTAGAATTCAGGACATTATATCTGGTGGGCATTTCGACGTCAATGCTGCAACGAACTCTATCTCAACATGTAAGTGCTGCTGATTTTTTTCAAGAGAACAGTAGTGTATAATGGGAAATGTAGGCATTGTAGAGGATGGTATGATAGAACCTGTAGAAATGTAAAGAAGAATGCTCGGAAAAAAAACTAAGACACTATTTACATAGGAACACAGAAGAGAACAGGGCAGCTTACATTACATCTAGGAATGAATATAAACAATTAATTAGAAAGACAAGGTCTGCGTATAGGCGTTCCGTGAGTGAAATGTTGGCTAGCAGTGTCCATGACTCCCAGAGATTTTGGAAAGAAGTTAAGAAGCTTAATGTGAGATCCAGTGCGATTAAAATTTCTCCGGAGATGTGGTATGAACATTTTAAAAACCTCTTTTCTTCTCCGAACTCTGTCTCAGACGACTACATTAATTTGTCTCATGATCTTCCAAGCTGCAATGACACTAACGGTGTACTTGACTCTCCTATATCTGAGGAAGAGGTTTTGGTTGCTCTGTCTCGTATGAAGAAAGGGAAGGCGGCAGGGACTGATTTGATCATAGGAGACATGCTACGGAGTGCAAGACATTTACTTCTACCTTTCCTGCTACGATTGTTCAACGAAATGTTTGCGTCAGGGGTATTTCCTCAGCTTTGGTCAGAGTCAATTATTCATCCTGTGCATAAGAGTGGAGACTTTGACTCTCCCGATAACTATCGAGGAATAGCTCTAACCAGTATACTTAGTAAGGTGTTTGTCCATATTTTGAACAAAAGGTTGCTTTCTTGGGTTGAAATGAATGGCTTACAAAGAGAGGAGCAGGCTGGCTTTCGACGTGGCTACTCCACGATAGACTATATTTTTGTTTTGTATGGCATTGTGCAGAAATGTCTTAGTAGACAAAGAAAATTGTATGTATGTTTTGTTGATTTTAGAAAAGTCTTCGATTCAGTCGAACGCCATGTTTTGTGGGACATTCTAAAAAGAAATGGGGTTCAAGGGAGATTACTCAAAATTATCAGAGCAATGTGCGACTCGGTAAAATACTGCGTACGCGGCACTCAGGGACAGTCCCAGTTCTTCGAAAGTTTAGTGGGACTGAAGCAGGGCTGCAAAATCAGTCCTCTTTTGTTCTCAATTATGGTCAATGAGTTAATAGAGAAAGTTTCTGTTAATGCAAAACACGGTGTACAACTCATGCCAAATACACCCAGCTTGAGTATACTTCTGTTCGCGGACGATGTCGCGGTCTTTTCGGATACTGCAATGGGTCTACAAAACCAGCTTAACTGTTTAAAGAATGCCTCTAACACGTTAGGCCTGACAATAAATACTGCTAAGACAAATGTTGTTATATTTCGGTCAGGAGGTTACATAGCTTCCCATGAGAAATGGTACCTTGGTGAAGAAGCAATCAAAATAACAAATGCATACAAATATCTGGGTGTTAAGTTTACTCCTAAACTTTGTGTTCGTAACACTCAGAAGGATCTGGCCTGTAGAGCTAAAGCTGCTCTGACTATTATGATTAGAACCTTAAGGAAGATCACTCATGTACCTGCTGCTGTATTTTTCAAGCTGTTTGATGCTCAAATTCAGCCCATTCTGTTGTACGGGGCAGAGGTTTGGGGAGTTCATGAATGCGAAGCCATTGAAGGTGTTCATCTCCATGCTATAAAGTCATTTTTGAATGTTTCATCAAGAACCCCTAATTTAATGTGCTATGGTGAAACGGGACGATTTCCTTTGTACATAAATGCTGTTTTAAGGAGTATAAAGTACTGGCTGAGGATTCTGAAGATGGACAATGACAGACTACCTAAAAGAGTTTATCGCATGATGTGTAGTCTTCCTCACAATTGCGTCTCATGGGCTATGATGGTAAAGGATTTGATGGGCAAGTTTGGATTTGAAAGTGTTTGGATGGACCAGTCCACTGCAAATGATCGTGTCTTCATTAAATGCCTTCGAGACAGACTTATAGATCATTTCCGTATACAATGGATGGAAAACTTGAACGGAAGTAACAGATATATTTTCTACAAAGAAATAAAAAATCAGTGTGTGGTGGAAAAATACCTCAGTTGTATCGATAAAAAGGTTTTCAGAGATGTTTTCGTCCGCTTTAGAATGGGCATCACTGATTTGTACATCCATAGACGAAGATATATGAAGCAACCATATGATTTGTTATGTCCATTATGTAGAGAAAAAGAGGAGGATGAATTTCATTTCATGTTGGAATGCCCAGCTCTGCAGGACTTGAGGGAACGGTACTTGTTGGTACATCTTTTGCCACATACTGAAAATCCAATGAAAACTCTTTTAAGCAATGAAAATGACACTATAACCAGAGCAACAGGCATTTATCTGTACAAAGCCTTTAGTCTAAGATATTTGGCTGTAAATTCACCGGAATGTAACGCGT
>JAWQFJ010024038.1:27500-31522 GCA_034096865.1 Theodoxus fluviatilis | reverse complement strand
AAACGAAATAAAGTGTTCGTTCGTTCGCTCTCTCTCTCTCTTTCTCTCTCTCTCTTTCTCTCTCTCTCTTTCTCTCTCTCTCTCTCTCTCTCTCTCTCTCTCTCTCTCTCTCTCTCTCTCTCTCTCTCTCTCTCTCTCTCTCTCTCTCTCTCTCTCTCTCTCTCACACACACACACACACACCTCTGTGGGTGCGGCCATGCAGGGCACACAGTGAGATCGAGAGAAAGTGGTGCAGTAAACCTCATATCTCTACTTTACCTACATCCTCAACGCCGAATTTGGAGCATTACTTGTAAGGCAATCATGAATTAGATTGCGAGAACACGGTCAAACAATACCAAGCGCGTAACCTGGATGTCCTTGCTGCACGGGAGCTGATTTATTAGTTAATCCGCCTACCCATCCACTTCTTTCGCTGGTGTGAAGTTTGTTGTGTGGAAAGAAAAGGAAAAATCCATGGCGTCGCGACCCTTTTAACTTTCATTCAAACCAAAGACTTTTGTGTGATTACGTCGCACATGTTTGGAATAAGATCTCTCACAGTGATACTGAAAGTAGTCGAATGAGCTTCTTTCAATATTGCAAAAGCGCGAACACTTTCGCAGATACGGATGGTGTCAAGCAGTATCAGAGAAAAGTCCCTTTCTGAGTGGTTCATGGCAAGAGTGAACGCGTTGGCATGAGACAGCTCCTACCAGAAAAAACCCCCAGGAAATGAAGACTAGGTGTTGAATTTTATGTGTATTTGGTAGATTGGTGTAGAACGATTTCTTGGATATGAGATAAGGCGACCAGTTTATTGCCCCATTTAGGTTGGGCTCAGTCTTCCACTACTCTAACCTTGTCCCGATAAACCTCCTGTAAGCCTTTTCCTTTGCTTGGGGCCAACCATGGCTGACCAACTGAAGCGTGTTTCCCAGATTATGGATATGCAATCCACAGGTGTCCAAAGGGCTGTCCTGGTGTTATTTCTAATCTGTAAGCATACAGGAGTCGGTATCAAAACTTGGACGAAAAAAAAGTGTTTGGTTTTGGAAACGGATTAATTACAAGAACTGACTGATGGGACGTCATGTATGATTTCTGCGATCACGTAAAGAAAAGACCGGAAATGCCTTTGGAGTACATATCTGTAGTCCTGGGAAACCCTCCTCAGAGCAGGCCCCGCTGGCTTACCAGTCCGGAGCTCCAACTGACGAGGAGGGCGTCGAGCGGCTCTCGCGTATGTCACACTCAATTGCCACTACATGTAGTGGCAGAAACAAATTCATTCCGGTACACCAGGAAGATCAGAATGACTTAATCCACTGTCTGGAAGCCTGGAAACCTACAGCATCATTCAGGAAAACTGATAGATTAACAAACTCACCGTGGATGCACGGGTTCTGTAGAGACTTTCTTTGTCGACGATGTAATTTCGCAGTAGTTGATGTAAATCCCAACGGAGTTCTATTTCTTTCATTGTCAACCTCATGGATAACTCGCAAACGCCACAACTGATGCATGTTGGATAACATTTTTCTAATTGCACTTTTTCCAGTGTTGTAGTTGGTCGAGGTTTGCCGCAGTCAGACGACGTGTAACAATAGTTTATTCATAGGCACATACCTTTCCTTGACAGGCAAGCTCATGGCGTTTAAAATCTAAAGAATCAACACTCATACAACCACTCAACACCACATTCCCACAAAAAACTCACACACAACACTCATAAACAAAAAACAAAAACTATGATCCAATAGAACAAATAGAACAAGCTATACAATATACACAGCACTTGCCGGTCAGGTCAAGTAAGGCGTAGCAGCTCAGCGAGAAAGGCGGATCGGAAGAGGTGGGTCTTTAGAGCACTTTTGAACTGGGGCAGAGTGTCAGAATGACGGACTGAGAGAGGCAGACTATTCCAGGTTACAGGTCCAATATAGGAGAAGGCACGCTGTCCTTGAGTTTTCTTAATACGGCGGGGGACCTTCAGCATTCTAGAGTCAGCAGCTGAGCGTAGAGATCTGGAGGGCGTGTAGACTGCAAGAATTTCTGTAAGAGCGTGTGGTGCGGTGTTGTTGATGGCCTTGAAGCACAAAGTAGCAAGTTTATAATCTATCCTCTGAGAGATGGGGAGCGAGTAAAGTGTATGTAGGAGTGATGAGACATGGGTACGCTTGGAACATCGAAAAACTAGCCTAGCAGAATTCTGAACTTTCTGGAGTTTGTTAAGCAGTGTCAGAGATGTCAGCGAGAAGAGAGTTTCCATACTCGAGACGAGACAGGACAAGTGATGTGATGAGCGTTTTGGTGGCCTGCTGAGAAAGATAGTGACGAATGGTACTAATTTTCCTTAGCTCGTAATATGCTAACTGACAGACTTTGTTGACATGAGATCTCATTGACAGATCATCGTCAAACATGACGCCTAAATTTCTAACAGACTGAGAGAAGACGATGTCACTGTGACCAATGGTTAGTTTGAGGGCCTGATCCGATTTGCCTCCGCCGCCCTCCAGGAGTGCTTCAGTTTTTGAGTCATTGAGTTGGAGCTTGTTCCGAGTCATCCACCGTTTCACGTCAGATATAGTGTTCGCTGGTAGAAAGAAGAGAGTGAATTTGACTGGGATGGGAGGAGTTGTAGAGCTGGGTATCACCAGCAAATTCACTGTGAGAGACTTAATGAATATAATTACATTGGAGAGTGGTTGGGTGTACAGTAGAAACAACAGAGGACCCAGAACAGAGCCCTGAGGGACTCCGTACTTGAGAGGTGCAGGATCAGAAGCAAAACCCGAGATCGAAAAAGTCTGTCTACGTTCTGAGAGATATGAATGCAGGAAGGAGAGTGCTAAGTTCCCAATGCCAAAAACGTTTCTAAGACGGGTGAGAAGAATTCCATGGTCTATTGTGTCGAACGCGGCACTCAAGTCCAACAGAGTAAGAAGAGAAACTTTGGAATTATAAGAAGTAACATACTGGGTCTTCAAGAAACAACGAGGGACGCAGGTTTTTGAAGCGTACGTAGTTATACAAGGCTGTGCAAATGATACGGTGCAACATGTTCACCCATTACTAAATCCGATGAGCTCCTTGAAACGTGATCAACTTGCGCTCGCAATGTCTTCCATTTTGCAGGTCTGGCTGAGTTATGTCCAGATCGTGTTTTGCTCACACTTTCTTGGGCCATCTCGGCAACTTGCGTTCATGGAACGCAGCATTGCTTTGATCTAGTATGCAGGAAGTCCCTCATAACCGTCTCTTCAGTATTAACCACAGCCACAAACTTTCACGCACAAGGTTTTCGCGGCAATTCACCCTCCTCCTGATGATTCCTTGTGTCTGGAAAAGGAATGCTGTTTGCCAATTAGAGATCGAGGTCTCCTCGCTTTGCCCTTCAGCCGACCGACATCAGTCAAAACGGTGCAGCAGTGAAATCTGAGCAGAGCAGTCACTACGTCAAGTAGAACAACCCGCACGCTGAGCGGAACCCCACATGCTTGCAACGAGCAGTGACTACCTCTTCTGCATCGTGTGAGGAGCTTGCATGAGCATACAAAAAGAGTGAAACCTGAACATCTTGCACCACCTCCCCTGAGAATTTTTGTCAAGCTGCTCTCTCTTCTTTCCCCAGTCAGGAGCCGTGCCTTGTTCTAGTTTGTCTGTGCTTTCTACGTGGTGGTTTTGGTATTTGAGATTCGTCGTGTGATCAGTTTGGACCAAGGGTCGTATGATTTTGTCTAGGTCGTTGCCTCCTTTTCTGGACTAGTAGCGTCAATGAATATTACGATGCTTTATTTGAATATCAAAATTCTCTGTTTAGAATATCAGGCGTACCTCTCTACGAGAGAGAGAGAGAGAGAGAGAGAGAGAGAGAGAGAGAGAGGGGGACAGAGAGAGACAGAGACAGAGAGAGAGAGAGAGAGAGATAGACAGTGAGAGCGAGCGAGAGAGAGAGACAAAGAGAGATAAATAGATAGACAGATAGATCAGGGGCGGATCAGGTCATTTTTGGGGGGGGTTTCCAAACTTTTTGTA
>JAWQFJ010024038.1:0-25000 GCA_034096865.1 Theodoxus fluviatilis | reverse complement strand
TTCCACAATCAGCTCTCTACATTTTTGCACTGTGTGCCCTTTGGGTGACACTTGGTACAACAGGAGAGTTTCGCGCCTTTGCATGGACATCTTTTCGTTTGACAAGCTCCCTTGCATTGGCAAACTGTCCTTGCCACGGGTTTGTTCTGCCATCTTGTTGATGCTCGGGATGCCTGAATTAAGGTCACTTCTGGGAGATCATGTGGATCAACATCGTTCAGAGGTGGAAATACGATGCTGTTCATGTACGAGTCCTCTCCATGGAACCAGTTTTTGATAACTGCTATAATGTCTCATAAAAAGTGTTCACATGATCACAGTCAATGCGCAAATCCATGTTCTGGTTACAAACCGAACAGATGTTCAATAAGTGAAACATGAGTACAAATCCAAACTTCGATTTCAATTTCTACTGAATTGTTGTTTCTACTGGGTTAGTAAGAATGGAAAGTTTCCATTCCTACTAGTAGAAATGGAAATTTCAATTTCTACTGATAAAACGCCAGTAGGAATGGCAATTGCCATTCTTACTAGTAGGAATGGAAATTTCCATTCTTCCTAGTAGGATTGCAAATCCTACTAAATTGCCATTTCTACTGTGACATATATATGTGTACACTGTGATAGACGGGAGCGAGATCTATACAGATATTTCGACATTTTAGATGTTAAAAAAGTACAGTTTTGATGATCTGTATCCTTCATTTAACAATGAACATGTGCTTAATAAGCTTCGCTCCAAGGAGCCACGTGAATGGCGCACCCAACTGCAAGGGACACAACTCTATAGCATCCTCACTTTTTTACATGAAGGCTCAAAGGAGTTTATGTCTTTCTATGTAATGTCTTTGCTAACACCCACCTTTGAGCTCACAACTGACTGAGCGGGTTCTCCGGACAGACTCCGTGGAAATTCAAGTTTGTCCTGAGTAAGAGAAAATGGACTGATAACACTCCAGCTTTGCAAAGAAAGGGGCCAATCTGCATAAGAAAGAATACATTATCAAACCTCCATACGCATTTCCCCTGTTGATGTACTTCAAACTAGGAGTGCCTCACTGGTTCTAGGTTTGTTGACAACGTTGCATTTTTGTGAGAATGGCAACAAGAAATGCACGACACGTTTTAGTTACAAATCAGAAGCTGGAAGGCGAAGGATGCAATACGAAAGAGCTTTTGGTGAAACGAAGCTTAGTCTCTGCGCAGTACATGTATTTGTTCCGTTTTAATTTCAACACACTGCAAAATCTCAGTACTGACCGAGAGCAAACAAACCTCGTCGATGTCGCACGTGCACTAAGTACGGTTTTCATGCCATTGATTTTCAGTGTGTGTACAACATACTGTCAGAGTCATTCGATGTTCCCCTCATCAGCTGGAACCCCTGCATGCTGGGCTATCAGGGCCTACTCTAGAGATAGATTATTCTACCACTGTTGTATATCAAGCTCTTTGAAGTGCTCTAAAATATTTTCCCATAATTTACATTTCCTCAAAGTAAGTGTGGTGTAATTTCTCGTTTATGATAATAAGATAGATTTGGTAAAGAGATATATAGCTGCGGTGACATCGCGAAGGATGTAATTGTTCGTTATCAGCCGACAATCTCCTTACGTGCGGATGCAGACAGAATAATTTTGTCTTATTTTGCAAGCGCCTGTTGTAAAACGTTAGCGAACCTCGCCACTATTCATTGCACACGGTTGCGCATTCTGTATGGGGCTTTCTGGACGTGTGAAAATGTGTAGAGAAACGCACCAGGGTGGCGCCAAAAAAAAGCCTGGGGACATGCAGCACTTTGCAAACAACATTTGTATTTTACTTCGATGGGAACGTGTCAACACAACAAATCTGGGCCTGTAACGAGACCACGTATCTGTCTGGGCTTTTCCTAGCATATGTCAACTATAAACAAAATTCAGTTAACATTTTTGGTGTGTGTGGAGTGGGATGCGGGGACATCATGCGGGAAGAAAGCTCTTAAACATTTAAAACTTGAAACGGACCATTGCAGCCTACTGTAGCTATTTTTTGCTCATTCCTTCGGACGTTCTTCTGCCTCACCTCCTGTCTCTTGATTCTTTCATTGTCAGCAAAGTTCCACCTGCATTATCAACTGTTCATGCTCTACTGGCTCCTGTTTTTGAGCCTTCTTTTATTCATGATTTTTCCTTCTGATCGTACATCCTTGTTCTCGTCATCTTTCTTTTTCTTTTTTTCGTCAGTGGCATCCTCCTCTTCCTTGTCATTGTCATTGTCCTCGTCGCCGGCGTCACTGTCGTTATCTTCCTTCTCCTTTTTCTCCACATGCTGCTTCATTTCCTGCTTCTCATATTCCTCCTCCACATGTTCCCCCTCCTCCTGCTCTTCCTGCTCCTCCTCTTCCTCCAGCTCCTCCTCCCTCTCCTCCTCCTCCTCCTGCTCCTCCTCCCCCTCAACTTTCTCCCCTCTCCCTCCCCCTTCCTCTCCCCTCCTCGTCCTCCTGCTCCTCGTCCTCCTGCTCCTCCTCCTCCTCCTTGCCTCCTCCGTAAAATGTTTGGAACTTGAAATTTATTTTTGGACCAAATAATGAACTATTCTCACTCACAGCTTTTGCCACGTACTTTAAATGCCAAAAACGATGAGTGTACATAAATGCACATCACAACGTGAAGAAAGTAAATGCGCAGGCGAAAAAAGGAAACCCCCAAATGGGAAGAATTGCCGCGCTTGAAGTGTAATGCACACAAATATTAAAACTACGAAAGTCAATGGTAAATGTAAGGAGGCAGTCTCTCTGGAGAGCTAACCATGATTCGATCTTTCCAGTTCTTCTTTATTCCTCGCTTGACACGTAGTTCTCTGTTTGCTTTGCCCTTCTGCATTTCTCTCAAGGATCCATGTTCTTTAACAACACGCCGTTACCTGTCTTTATGCACCATGAAACAGATATTGCCAGCTGTGATATCGTCGGGATCAACGACAATAAGTTTGCTTTCTTGCTCTCGTATCAGAGTAAAGCGTCGCTGTGTTTACCTACGCCATACCACGCGGGGAAGAAAGGACCTTAAAAGAAGAGCCAAAGTAATCTCACGGTTTGCGTCGGTTGGGAACCTCGGATCATTTGCAGAGGTTGGGAACCTCGGATCATTTGCAGAGGTTGGCAATTTTTCACTGACTCGTGGGTAAGTATTCTTAAAGGCACCTTCATGTTAAATTTCACCGTCAGCAAAGAAAACCTTTTTTCCCCTCCTCCTCCTCCTCCTCCTCCTCCTCCTCCTCCTCCTCCTTCCCCCTCCTCCTCCTCCTCCTCCTCTTCTTCTCCTCTCTCTTCTTTTTCTTCTTCTTCTTCTTCTTCTTCTTCTTCTTCTTCTTCTTCTTCTTCTTTTTCTTCTTCTTCTTCAATTTTTTCTTCTTCGTCGTTGTCGTCGTCGTCTTTGTTTTCTTCTAAAAATACCAGCCTTCTACATGTATTTCATAATTTTCAGTCCATGTAACAGATACCACAGGGAGAGTAAAACCGTCCACGTGATTTCTAAAATTACTAGTGACACAGGTGTGGTGGAGATAAGGTGATGTTGTGCCTGGTTAGTGATGCAGGCTCCTGGTCCGTTGATGTACAAGACAGGGAGGAGGCAAACCCGTGGTGTTTCCAGTTTTCTTTATTAAACTTGGATGACAGTGGTCTCCCGAGAGACTTGTGGTGAGCGTCTCTCTAGACCTGCCGACAGTCCCTCCTTATCAAAGAAATGCGCGGACCTCAGGGGAGCCAGGCTTGGGCTCAGCAGTCGCGGATCTCAGCCTGTCTCTGAGTTGTGTTTTCCTAATGATAGAAAAAGGCTCATTGCTGCCTTATACTTACTCGAAATTATTCACACCAAGTGTTGCCTCGATAGGCATAACAAAGTCAACCGAATGAATATTGCACCATTGCAATCAGATGTCTTAATTTAGAGAAAGCATCAAATTTGTCTCTTGTTTCTAACAATTTAGGCATAGCGCGCGAGAACGACAGGAGGGAAACTGTCCACGGTCACATGTCAAGTTCAATTAACAAACGATAAGGGAAGGCGGCTCTGCCACCCTCCCGGACTGATAAGCTACATAGTAGGCTGGTCTCACAACATATATAGCAGGGGTGTCCAAGATGCAGGATACGTGATAAAGGGAGGCGAGAGGGGAACAATGCAATGTCGGGGGGGGGGGGGGGGGGGGGGGGGGGGGGGGGGGGAGGGAGAGGGAGAGGGAGAGGGAGAGGAGAGAGAGAGAGAGAGAGAGAGAGAGAGAGAGAGAGAGAGAGAGAGAGAGTCCATGTAAAGACTTCGGGCTTTACTTCACTCGGTCACACAGGAAATCATTCGTGGCGTATAAAATTTGCCCCCAAATATGTGGCTAAGGTACCTTTAACATCAAGGTAGCAATGACGTCACGGGAAACAAGGTGTGTTGAATATGTGTGGACACTCGGTGCTTCTTAGGGACGTCGCCACTGCAACGTACCCTCGTTTTCCACTCTGCCGTTGACGTGCACAAGCAGATTCAACCACCACTCAGACCCCCCATGCTGGAACAACCCCCCCCCCCCCCTCCCCCCAAAGGGTTGAAGGTAGAATTGACCCCCCACCCCCCTCCCCGCGTCTCTCTAAGAGTGTCATGAGGAGCGAATGTCCAGAGGAATGGAGTGTTGACTTGCTCGTGCTATAACCCACGCTAGTTAATCACTAAGGTTGTCAATGGCCTTTTATAGCCTACAAAAGTTGTCCGGCCATAAAATATCAGCTATATATCCAACCAGTTCTGGAGAGGATAAAACTTACTTTCAGTACACTGAAAGAGCAAGAGGTACAGATGCATTAGCTATGCTTCGATTTAAGGTTCAAACTTGATTGATGATAATAATAGGTCTCCGCCTCAACTTTTACGTTGCTTTGGTCGTGGAAGAACGAAAGGTTTGCTCAATATATGAAACAGAACACTGCATTCACTAGCTTGAGTTGTTTGCAACAATTTGAAATCCACATTATTTAATGAAATGTGCAAGACGAAAACCGAGAGTTAAAATATCCTTAGAGCATTGGTTAAAAAAAATAATTTCAATCACTATTATGCTCCATAAATTTGACAAACTTTGATTCACTTTTCATTGTAATGACATATACATTTATACAGTTTTTATAAACGTAGCACTGTGCTCAGCGCAAAAGAGATCTTTGCACAGAAGTAAATTATCTTAAGAGAATCAGCAGTGAAACTTTCATACTCATATTAGTGCTTAATTCATAATATGGGCAATATTTTGTGTCTGTTTGTAAGTTGTATATGTCATTATCATTCTTAGTCATAATTAGGCTGTTTGCATCCTGAAAGGAAGAGCACCCATATGCTCAAGCTTCTGAAACACACACAACACACACACACACACACACACACACACACACACACAACACACACACACACACACACGCACACAGCACACACACGCACACACACACACACACACACAACAATCACACACACACACACACACACACAACACACACACACACACACACAACACACACACACACACACACACACACACACGAACACAGCACACACACGCACACACACACACACACACACACGCACACAGCACACACACGCACACACACACAACACACACACACACACACACACACACACACACACACAACACACACACACACACACACAACACACACACACACACACACACACACACACACACGCACACAGCACACACACGCACACACACACACACACACACACACACACACACACACACACACACACACACACACAACACACACACACACACACACACACACGCACACAGCACACACACGCACACACACACACACACACACAACACACACACACACACACACACACACACAACACACACACACACACACACACACACACACACGCACACACACACACACGCACACACACACACACACACACACACACACACACACACACAACACACACACACACACACACACACACACACACGCACACAGCACACACACATACAGACACACATGCATACGCGCGCGCGCGCGCTCGCCCGCACACACAGACACACACACACACACACACACACACACACACACACACACACACACACACACACACACACACACACACACACACACACACAACACACACACACACACACACACACACACACACACGCACACAGCACACACACATACAGACACACATGCATACGCGCGCGCGCGCGCTCGCCCGCACACACAGACACACAGACACACACACACACACACACACACACACACACACACACACTGTAACGGGGAAATAGGTTTTCGGAAGTATCTCACCTGAGAGAGACTTGATTTTTGCTGGTTCGTTGAGGGTGGGGTTGGTAGTCCAAAGACTGTATAAAGATTGAAGTGGAAGGTTTGGAGTGAGTGGAAGTTGAGTTCTGCCCTAGGGTGTTGAATGGTGTTCGCTCGGAGATATGAGTTGTAGTGAGTAGAAATGATCGCGAGTTGGTTGTAATATTATGGCTATATAAGAGAGTGCAAGAAGACAGATTATTCCGCCTACTGAGAGGAGAGAGGAGAGATCAGTCCGCCTACTGAGAGGAGAGAGGAGAGATCAGTCCGCCTACTGAGAGGAGAGAGGAGAGATCGGTCCGCCTGGAGAGAGGAGGGATCGGTCCGCCTACTGAGAGAGAGGAGAGAGATCGGTCCGCTTACTGAGAGGAGAGAGGAGAGATCGGTCCGCCTGGAGAGAGGAGGGATCGGCCCGCCTACTGAGAGAGAGGAGAGAGATCGGTCCGCTTACTGAGAGGAGAGAGGAGAGATCGGTCCGCCTGGAGAGAGGAGGGATCGGTCCGCCTACTGAGAGAGAGGAGAGAGATCGGTCCGCTTACTGAGAGGAGAAAGGAGAGATCGGTCCGCCTGGAGAGAGGAGGGATCGGTCCGCCTACTGAGAGAGAGGAGAGAGATCGGTCCGCTTACTGAGAGGAGAGAGGAGAGATCGGTCCGCCTGGAGAGAGGAGGGATCGGTCCGCCTACTGAGAGAGAGGAGAGAGATCGGTCCGCCTACTGAGAGGAGAGAGGAGAGATCGGTCCGCCTGGAGAGAGGAGGGATCGGTCCGCCTACTGAGAGAGAGGAGAGAGATCGGTCCGCCTACTGAGAGGAGAGAGGAGAGATCGGTCCGCCTGGAGAGAGGAGAGATCGGTCCGCCTACTGAGAGAGAGGGGAGGAATATTACGGGGATCCATAAACGAAAACAACACGGTCCCAGGGTTAAGTACATGTCTTTATGACAAATCACAAAAACATGCCCGTAACAGGGGTAGAAAAGAAAAATAAAAGTTAAAAGAATGTTACTCAGTTATCTGGTTCAACCACAACATCCTCGATAACCTCAATTTCATAAAATGTACACATAATTCTTCCGGTATTTCACTCCCAAGGGGAAAACAAAATAAAACACAGCAGCACAAGCAAAATATTTGTCAACCTTCTAGTATGAACATAAAACAGTATCGGTCAGCCTTCTAATAACATAAACATAAAATACACAGGTCAGCCCTTGACAGTTACAACCTATCGACCCGAATGAAAGGGGATACACCGATCTTCCACCTCTGCCCAAGCTCTGCCTCTCTCTCTCTCTCTCTCTCTCTGTTCATCGTCTTCTCTCTCGTCTGCTTCACTTCGTCTGCTTCTTTCTTCTCTTCTTCTTCTTCGTCGTCGTCTCTCAGCAGGCGGACCGCGCTCGGTCTTCTCTCTTCTCCATACTGGGACTGACGGCAGACTGATGACAGACTGATGGCGGACCGACGGCTGACCGACCTCTCCCCTTTCTTCTCAGTGGCAGACTATACAGCAAGAAAGTCCACTCCATGCAGCAAGACAGTCCACTCCACGCAGACTGTACAGCAGAGTGACGGCAGAATGACCTCTCCCCTCTCCTTGCAGCAGGCAGACTAACTGCTAACTCTTTCCTTCCCTAACATAGCCCATCTCACAATCCACTCACGAACTCAACACTATTCAGACCTCAGGAAAAACATCGCTCATCACCCCCAAGTCAGAATTCAATCTCCAAAACCTTCATTGCAAAAACGCACACAGTCGCCGGATTACCAACCAGCAAAACCAAGTCCATCTCAAGTAAGACACCTGGGAAACAACGTTCCCCATCACAGGGGAGAGATCGGTCCCCACACAACAGAGAAGCAGATGAAGAGAAGAGAGAAGCAGACGAAGAGAAGAGAGAGGCAGACGAAGAGAAGAGAGAAGCAGACGAAGGAGGAGAAGAAAGAAGCAGATGAGAAGAGAGAAGCAGACGAAGAGAAGAGAGAGGCAGACGAAGAGAAGAGAGAAGCAGACGAAGGAGAGAGAGAGAGAGAGAGAGAGAGAGAGAGAGAGAGAGAGAGAGAGAGAGAGAGAGAGAGAGAGTGGGCAGTGTT
This sequence comes from Theodoxus fluviatilis, assembly GCA_034096865.1. NCBI lineage: Eukaryota > Metazoa > Mollusca > Gastropoda > Cycloneritida > Neritidae > Theodoxus > Theodoxus fluviatilis. Next base: position 16,545 of record JAWQFJ010024038.1, on the reverse strand, counting down.
GGTAAAAGGTGAGTGCGAGAGTTTTACACGGGTCATTAGCTTTTTAACTTGTCGAGGGCTGACCTACGTATTTTATGTTTTTATGTAAGAAGGCTGATCGAAATTTTACTTGTGCTTTCACTTTTTTTTCCGTTGGATTTGAGTATGTGAAGAGAGTAGATGTAGTTTTATAAGATTGGGTTATTTAGGATGTTGTGTTTGAGCCATATGCAAATGTAACTATTTTTGTTTTGTTTTCTACCCCCTGTTATGAGTATTTTTATGTTGAACATAAAGACTTGTAAGTAACCCGGGACCTGTTTTATTTCGTTTTTGTGGATCCCCGTAACACAAACACACACACACACACACACGCACACACAAACACACGCACGCACACACACACACACACACACACACACACAGGCACTCAATAGTGAGCATATACATGTACACTGCATGCAAGTAAGCAAACAACCTCTCCGAGCAAGACGACTTACGCACACAAACATACAAAAAGATACCGTCCTCATTACTTCACAAACACACATGACAATCAAGAGGTGAGCAAGCCTTCAGGCTTTATGTGAGGATTCGGTCAGACATGTGTGACTGCAAACAGATGGAAAAGCAGATAAGAATGTAAATGTCCATGAAGCAGTTAGGGCGATACATTCGTATAATCATTTGTGTGCTTGAGTCGTCTTGCACGGAGTTAGTATTAGTCTACCTGTATGCAGTGTGTGTGCTCACGTTTGAGAGCGAACACGCACGCGCACGCATTCGCGCGAGCACAAAATCTCTGGAAGATGATAAGGTACGAACGTGCTCACTCCTCCACATAATACTCACTTGAACCCCATCAGTGATAATTTCCACAAATGTATCACGTCGCACAATGTAAGCGAATTGCAGTAGTATGTGTGCATTGGACAGAGAACTCTCCCGTCACAAAAAAACAAACAACAGAAGACTTCCTCAAACGGCAACTGCCGTGGGCAGGACTTCTGTCATACGGGGCAAAGCACGGGACACAGCAAGCCTGACGGCAAGACTGCCTTGATAATGGCTTGACCAGCCTATCTTGATAGCAGATGACCTGATCGAAGGACGATAAATATGAGGAGGGATGGGGATAGGAACGGAGTCAGGACAAATACAGTAGGTGGGTGCTGGGGTTTGTGGGGTAAATGGAGAGAATGAGGTCTCAGTTTAATCATGTGTGTGAATAAGAGAGCGGGTTAAAAGCAGACCGTGAGGTGTAGAGGCTGTGAATAGATTTTAAACTGCGGTTATGGAACGCAGTTGTACAAAAGGAAAGAAAGGTAAAAAGATCGCGAGGAACGAAGAGAGTGAGCAAAGAAAAGTGGTGGCGAACGAGATTTCCTTGCATACGTTCTTCCTATATTTGCTGTGCTCAAGTCAAAATGGCGCCCACACAAAGGCCAGACCGAAGTGAAGAGCAAAGATAGCTACCCTATAGGAAGAGCTTTCCCGGTGACCTCATGGGGCCCCAATGTGGGCTTCATGTCCTTTTACAAGAGGCCATCTGTTATGAAATGTATGCAGTGTCTGTGTTGTTGAGTGTGCCAGGAACGTTCGACGCCAATGCTGAATGCATAACCAGACGACACATCAAGTGATGCTGGCCAGCGACGACACAATGAAAGACTGGATGTCGTAGAGGAGCGCCACCAAGTGATTGACGGGCTCCTAGGTCCTGAGAGATCGCTATTCGCTTTGTAAGCTGGCACACGTGGGGGAGCATTATGGGCAACAAGTGGGGAAAAGGCAGAAGAAAGCAAAAGCAGTGCACTCATTATCGACATGGATCTGAGTACTAATATGAAAAAAGAAAGCTGCATCACGCGTCGATTGCATGGTTCAACTGTAATTACGTGACATGGCAACAGAGTCAATGCACCGTGAATACAGAACGTCTCGTTCTTCAAGTTCTGGTCAGGGTGACCGGGTCAATATGTTACAACATATTTTACTGGCTGAAAGAAATGTCACCGTACATGTGCACAACATATCCTAATTTTTATGTTCAGTTTCCTTTGCAGAATATCTCTTATGCATGTTTACAAGTCATCATTTCAATTAATTTGAGTATCAAAGGCACATAAAATGACTTTTTCCCCCTTCTGAAAGGTGTTTCTTACACGAAATAGAACATGCCGTGAGACACAATGCATTGATTGTTTTCATTTTATAAAGTGCTTTGAATCGTCGCATCCTTTGTCCTTTTCTGCATTTAATGTATCAGATTTTAATATAAAAACCGCTGGTGCTGAACCTCCAGGTTTTGGCATTTAAAAAATAGATCGGGTTTGAACCCGCAACCTCTCGAGAAAAGAGGGGGGGGGGGGAGTAAGTTTGGAACCCGCAACCTCTCACGTTTACAACAACGGATGGGGTGGCTCTCTCTCTCTCTCTCGAATACCATACACACATAAAAAAAAGAGAAGAAGCTTCTGTGCGGATTCGAACCCGTACGCGCATCCCCTACAACCAAGCCATTCAGCGTGGCTGAGACTATAGTCAATATAGTCTCAGCAACAGGTTGGTCACGTGATAGCATTAATTCTTCCATAACATGCGTACCAGTAAAAAGCATGAGGCTATGAAGAAAGTCATTGAAAAGCATTGCAGAAATCTTGAACTAAAGAAAATGCAAAGAATTGCGTTGGAGTTGCTATGGAAAGGAGACACTTCCATAGTGATCTCACTGCCTACGGGGTATGGTAAAAGCAGGGGCGGATCAGGTTTTTTTTTTTGGGGGGGGGGGGAGGGGAGGGGTTTCCAAACTTTTTTTAGGAGGGGGGGGGGGGGGGGTAAGGCTGTGAAGGCGCGAAGCGCTGAACCGACAGCGCGAACTGGGGGGGGGGGGGGGGGGGGGGGGGGGGGGCTGTGAAGGCGCGAAGCGCTGAACCGACGGCGCGAAGCGGGGGTGGTGGGTGGGGGTGGGTAGGGTGGGGGTGGCTGCAAAAAGGTGCCTATCTGGTGCATTCTGATAACGATCATTGCCACTTTCAGGCAGCTGTGATGATCCTCATCTGTGAGCCCAGTGAAGCATGTCTAGGGAATGAATAGAGAGAGAGACGATTATTCTCCTGATGCTCCCCATCTGTGAGTTTCATCCAAGCGAACCGGGGAAGTGAATAGAGAATGAAACCCTTGTTAGCTAGTCCCAGCTGAACAAGGCCCCCCTGTGAGTTCGGCGCACTGGGGTGAAGAAGGTGGTCATTGTGTCTAGAGCCACACACGCACAGGTGTGGGTATGTGTGACCTGCTGAACAGCAGGGAAGCATCTTGTGGGCGACACTAGCTCGTTAGTTAATTATTAGTCGGGTAGCTGAGTTCAGAAAAGTGTAACATGCTAAACGTTGAGGGTTACAAGCGTCCACTTGAGCTAAATGGAGAGTCTAGACATAGAGCTATGAGGTCTAGGTAGGCGGACATTCTGAATTTGGTTTGTTTGGCCGCCATGACACTTTTCAAAATGGCCGCCTCAATCTACACTTTTCTTTATATCTCAGCTAATATTTGGGATAAAATCAAAAACATGGAGTCAATTCCTATGTTTGCATGATGACAAAGTCAATTGTGGCCAAAAATAACCCTAGCATTCACATTTTCTATCAAAAATTAAATATTTGACAAAATAGCTAGGCGATATACGAATTCGGTAAGTATTATCTTTCAGAATTTGCTATCTTAAACAATGCATATCAGTGTGGTCTGGATGAAATGTTTACTACTAGAACAATGTAGTTTAGGTGGGTGGATATTCTAAATTTGCTTTGGATGGCCATGATGACAGATTTAAAACGGCTGCCAACATCGGGATTGGCGTAAAACTGCCTCACGAGTTCGTATAGGTAGATTGGCAAACAAAACAACCATGTCTACGTGATTTGGCAAGAAAAGTACAAGTATGCTGTAACACATAGGAATGGAGTGGTACTTTGCAGTGGTCGGGGCTGATTTTAAGCAAAACAATATTTTCATGTGCACATGTTGTATTTCCATTTGAAATTGTGCATTGAATTTCTGGGCAATCAACATTGCAGAAACAAAGTTTACTCCATGTTGCTTTGGAGAATAACAAATAAAAATCAACGATTTGAAGAAAATACACACACTGGGTGATGATATAAACTGAAAATTTTAATACTTCTGAAATATCAACGATACTGCTTAGCATGCTTATCATGGTAATTATGCACTTTCAGCACACAACAACTCTGACTCTTCAATACATAAGAACAGTTTCAAATACCAAAGTACAACATAATGCACAAACATTTATGCATTACACTCGTTAGGTTTCCCTTTTCAGAAATGAACATGTGATGATGGCACAATAATGTGTATATAACATTATAAGAAACGATTTGTCGTTTCTGGATCACCGAGTATGGCAGGCTACATGCCTCTATGGAAACAGAACACTAGTTTCTCAGGTACAAAGTGGTATTTCAAGGCTCAGTTGCGTAGCCCTGTCAAAGTGTGGGGATTTCTGCAGTCTTTGCATCGGCATGCTCTTGTGCATCCCTGTCCACTGGACCAACAGCTGCAGCGTCTTGTAGAACAAGATATGCAGCCACAATCTATGAGCTCGAGAAAAAGTTGTCTTGTATCAGTTGTGGGTGCACGACTCAGCAGGATGGGCTCAATCACGTCTGCATTCTCCTTCGTGGCCAGCTTCCATCCACTGTTGACTACAGTGTGTACATGCTCTCCAAGGTGCAGAGTTTCTTGGTTTTGATCCTGTCATGGAAAAGGGTCTCTTTCAGTACAAATCTTTTTTGCACAAACTCTGGGACGACTTCATTTCCTGTTTCTTCTGCTGTTAGCAAGTCATGTTTCACAACATCACTGGCAACGTCACAAGTTGTGAGTGAAATCAGGTCTGGTGATGGGTGAGCAAAGGGGTTGAATGTCTGAAACAAGTTGATGAGTTTCTGAAGATCATCTTGATCCTGTTTCAACCTCTTTTTCCCGAAGGCCTTGTGCGCACAGTCGTGCTCGTCATCTTCATCATCAACACTTGACAGGCCAAACATGGCCTCAGTGTCCTTAGCCAGCTGAGATCTTGCGCTGAGTGTCAGAAACCACCTGTCCCTGGCTGTGTCTGTTCTTGTAATGCCAACAAGTCCTCCAGCGACTTTTCCAGTTTTGTTGACGTGTTTCATCGCTTGATTATCTGCGATCTAGTTGAAAAGTTGTTTCGTTTCTTTGGTGACAAAGTCGCCGGCCAAGAAGCCCAGGTGCACCTCAGGCGCTGTCATCGGAAGCATCTTCATGTCCTCCAGAAAGACTGTCCCTCAACGGGTATAATGAAAGTGATCAAACGCTCCGAACCATGGAAGCATCTCAGCGAATGATGATAGAAACAGTTCCCAGTCGCCATTGCGGAGAGACCGAGTGAATCTCAACAGAATTGAGACTAGTTTCATGTAGGTCCTCTAGTACTGGTAGGTTGCATGTTCCGAAGAGGAAGATTCGAACTCATCAAACAAGACTTTGACTTCCTCAATGGAGGACAACAGATTCTCCAGGGATGACTGGATGTCTTGGTCATCTTTATTGGCAAAGCCTTGAGCGACTCTTTTTGCTGCATTCTGGAGGCTTCCATTGACCGTCTTCTCATTCTCTGTGACCCATTCTTTGAAGCGCTCCCAAAGAATGGACCACAGAGCTTCCACTCTGAGTTTGTGTACGCGAATGGCTCTATTTCAACCTTTTCCGTCAATGATGTTCTCAGCTGTCACCTCACCAAGTACGCCACTTTCTACCCAGATGTTTGCTATGCCTGATGAATCCATGTACTTCCCCACAACTTTGCAGACGTTCATTGAGGTGTGGAACCCTCCTAGCATGATGACCAAGTCCTTACAGCTGTCCAGTTGGTCCCACTGTAACATCTTCGCTTTTGAGTACATCTGCTCATCAAAAGTGATCACCGTGTATTTCTCTCCAAGCTTCTCAGTCATTGATTTGCAGTTCTGCATGACGGTTCATACTGTGGGGAATTCGTGGGCTGGGGAATTCAGGATTGGCATTGGACCAACTTCTGTCAGTGGTGGATCACAAGTGCTCACCTTCTGGTTGAAACCACTCCAACCTGGAACAACCTGATCATCTGGCTGGTGCTGTCTACCATGATCCATGCTAGGTCCTGTGTGTTTGCCTCGGCGATTTTCTGGTGATTTGGCAAATAACATGCTTCCGGCACATTGTGCAAATACAGGTTCTGGCTTTGTATTGGTCATGTTGATGTTTTGCAGGTTTGTCATCTCAGCAGGTGCATGAACAACTTTTGGAAAAGCTGTCTTTATCTGAATGTCCATTTCTGGCTGCAGTGGTGCTTTGCGTCGGAGAGCGATGTACTGGCTGGCATGAAATTTCCCTGTGCCACTCAGAGTTTCCTCAAGAATGTCAATGTTGTCATTTGCCTCATATCCTTTGCCTGTTCCGTGCAGGAAATTCCTTGGAATCATCACATTGCCATTCCTGTGATACCGTTGGATCATATCATACGTCAAGATATTGTCTTCACAACATGAAGAAGACGAAAAATGACGCCCAAGCATCTGGGCATTGGTCTCACAGTGCACCAAGCCACAAGATCAAAAGACCTTGTTCGTCTCCTTCATGTTGCTGGCCATTCTGTGTCCGACGACACTGTCCTTCGTGCAGACACAGCTGAAGAGTCAGAGTTGTTGTGTACTGAAAGTGCATAATTACCATGATAAGCATGCTAAGCAGTATCGTTCATATTTCAGAAGTATTAAAATTTTCAGTTTATATCATCACCCAGTGTGTGTATTTTCTTCAAATCGTTGATTTTTATTTGTTATTCTCCAAAGCAACATGGAGTAAACTTTGTTTCTGCAATTCAAGAAGAATATCTGATGTATCTCTTCCTGTCTAATGCTCTTTCATGTGTGAGATGTTTATTTCTAAGCAATGTTGATTGCCAAGAAATTCAATGCACAATTTCAAATGGAAATACAACATGTGCACATGAAAATATTGTTTTGTTTAAAATCAGCCCCGACCACTGCAAAGTACCACTCCATTCCTATGTGTTACAGCATACTTGTACTTTTCTTGCCAAATCACGTAGACATGGTTGTTTTGTTTGCCAATCTGCCTATACGAACTCGTGAGGCAGTTTTACGCCAATCCCGATGTTGGCAGCCGTTTTAAATCTGTCATCATGGCCATCCAAAGCAAATTTAGAATATCCACCCACCTAAACTACATTGTTCTAGTAGTAAACATTTCATCCAGACCACACTGATATGCATTGTTTAAGATAGCAAATTCTGAAAGATAATACTTACCGAATTCGTATATCGCCTAGCTATTTTGTCAAATATTTAATTTTTGATAGAAAATGTGAATGCTAGGGTTATTTTTGGCCACAATTGACTTTGTCATCATGCAAAACATAGGAATTGACTCCATGTTTTTGATTTTATCCCAAATATTAGCTGAGATATAAAGAAAAGTGTAGATTGTGGCGGCCATTTTGAAAAGTGTCATGGCGGCCAAACAAACCAAATTCAGAATGTCCGCCTACCTAGACCACATAGCTCTATGTCTAGACTCTCCATTTAGCCCAGGCGGACGCTTGTAACCCTCAACGTTTAGCGTCCCATTTTTTTTGCAAGCTACAGATTTCAGCTTCTAGACTATATGGGGAATTTCGAGACCAAGTCGGTCTGAATCGCCGTTGTGTCCCACAAGTGTGGGTGGAGTCAACGCCGGCTTCCCTGGCCTGTCACGGACATGATTGGCTCGCTCACTCAGCAGTGGATTTCATGAAAAGGAAACGATGACCATCATTTCCTCACTTCGGACTAACAACGCGGAGCAGAGCACAAGGCTCGCCCCCGAAGTCCCTGCTGAGACATAGCAATTCCCTCCGCTTGTCTCAGAGGTCCCCTCAACGCCGTCGTCGCTTCACTGTCTGCTCCGACGCCTCAACGCCGCCGTCATCACGACCGTCTCAACGCCGCTGTCATCACCACCCCCTCAACACCGTCGTCGCCCCGCTGCCTGCTGAGGTCGAAGATAAGTCCCCACACAGTCGTCGCCACTATACTCCTTCAGTGGTAATTGTGAACTATCTCCCCCTGGAAAATTCGGGACTCGAAAGTCAGTAACTTGTGTTGTAAGAACATTGTTCATCGACGAACATTCAGAGAACGTTTCCCCCAGACTCAGGAGATAAGTTGTAGCATTCATTAATTAAGGCTGGTCTAGTACTAACCTCTCTTCTTGTGCATGCCTAATCTTGCAGGAATACATTATATTTTGTCATTACTTGATTAAATTATTATTAATTGATTCCTCCTGACCTTTTTCTTCTGGTTTTGAGAGAAAGAGACAGCGCGAGTGAAAGCAGTGACTGTTATGTGTGCAAGTCAGGCCTCATCCCATCAGAAATAAATTACCATACCCCTAGACTCAGAGGCGCTTGTAACATATGTGGGGGCTCGTCCGGGATATGATCCTTTCAAATTGATTGATCCTTCGAATTGATATTAACCTTTGAATTAATGATACAATCCTTTGATGTGATTAAGCTAGTGAATGACTTTTTCTAAATAGAAACTGAGTCAGAGCCAAGAAGTGGCTTCTGTGTGTGAAAAATGCTAGTATTCATGATTATTGTTTCCATGATGCCCATATTTGTTCATAATCATTTGATGCTAACATGGTAGTGAGCATGTCTCAGTGACGGCAAGGAATGGCCGATCACTAGATCAACCGGGCTTAGAGAGCCGGAGGAACCAGGGAAGTTCCAATTCTCCAAGAAAAACAGAGACTCCTTATGATAAGGGAGGTCAGAAAGCTTCCAACCAATCGGGTTGGAACTTCACCGGAAACTGTCGCACCTGTGGGAAGCGGGGGCACAAAGCAGATGACTGCTGGAAGAGGCCCACTGCAAGCGTAAATTTTGTGGCACGGGGTTGGACGAGGGGATCTAACCACTGTGGAGTACAGGGGAAGCAGACAGAAGGTTCGGTGGAGGACCGCGGTGGAAAATTCCGCGTGGTGAGAGCGAGTGAGTTTGGAGCCTTCATGAGTGAAGGCGAAGTTGCTCTAGAGAGTGGAGAAAGCAGGAAGGTGAAAATCCTGCGAGACACTGGGGCATCCGTGACACTCGTTAGGGAAGGGATCCTGCCCTTCAATGGGAAAACGTCCATGGGACGAAAGGTTTTCGTCAGAAGTGTCGGGGCAGCACGGGAGTTGCCTGTGAAAGTGCACCGCCTGACAATGACAAGTCACGTAGTCAATGGACTCGTGGAGGTAGGGGTGTTGCCGAAATCGCATCCCTTGCCTGAAGGAGTCGATGTGCTCCTTGGCAACGATCTAGCGGGAGTCGCCATCACAACAAGAGTTGTGGACCAAAAGCGACTCAAGTCGGAAATCTCCAAGAGGATGGAGGTCTCAGAAAGCCTCCCAGAGTACACGGTCACCCAATCACGAGATAGATTCGGTAGACAGGCAAGGGAGTATGGGAAAAAGTTCCGACCAAGTAAGAATTTCAGAGAGCGGATGAAAGTGATGCAAGAGTGGGCGAGAGAGCATTCACAACCGGCGCGAGAATGCATGAAGGGTTCGAAAGGGTCTGAAAGGAAGTTTGTGACAGGGCACAATACCAAGGAAAATTTCGGTGATCACTCTTTCGAGCCAGGTGTTCCGCCATGCCTCTCCCGTTGCGAGGTGGTTCAGCACTTGACGTCACTCATCAGTCGTCTCAAGGGGAAGGAAATAGCAAGACTTGGGGCTATTTTCCCGGACATTGCATGTGCGCTCACCCATCTCGTTGACCACTAAGTGAGCGCAAGCTATTGCAAATTGTCTGCCGCATTTGTGGGAAGACTAGGGTTCATAAGGTATACCTGCTTAAGTGTAACACAATTTAATATAACTGAGAATTAAACGTGCCTATGGCATAATTGCAAATACCTTAGTGACATATGTGATTGCAGACTGCTTGTCTCGGTTGTGGGTAGAGTAAACCAAGATTGGGAAAGGAAAAGTTGATTCCTGTCGGGTTGGGTTTTACTAAAGCCATGTCACATTTTCTCCTTTTCTATCATTTCTTTTCACAATGGATGTCACCAATTTTCCACAAGTAGTATTTCTGCAGACATGCTCACTACCATGTTAGCATCAAATGATTATGAACAAATATGGGCATCATGGAAACAATAATCATGAATACTAGCATTTTTCACACACAGAATACTTCCAAATGCAGTACAATCACTACTGCAGCCCCACTCCCACCTCCCTTACACTACATGAAGTGAAAGTGGACAAAGAAGTGACATGTTTGTATTGAGAGTAACACGCCTTTATTTGTTATTCAAAATCTTTTTTATGACAGGTTGGGTTTTACTAAAGCCATGTCACATTTTCTCCTTTTCTATCATTTCTTTTCACAATGGATGTCACCAATTTTCCACAAGTAGTATTTCTGCAGACATGCTCACTACCATGTTAGCATCAAATGATTATGAACAAATATGGGCATCATGGAAACAATAATCATGAATACTAGCATTTTTCACACACAGAAGCCACATGAAAAATTCTTATATATTTCTACATGTCTAACCAATTGTCCGTTTTCTTGCAGGGGGAAGGAGTTCCGAGTAGCTTTTTGAAAGCTCGGCACGTTGCCAAGCTATTTCAAGTTCCCCGTCATTGCCCTCAGTGCCACACTCACAGCCTCAATGTGGACTGAAGTGCCCAAGCATCTGGGCATTACAAATGTCGCAATAGTGTGCAAAAATCCTGGCAAGCGCAATATCTTCCTCAACAGGAAAAGGAAGCCTGGGCATCGGGATGTCATCGAGAGCAGCGAGTCTGTCTTCATGCCAGAGCTCACATGACTCAAAGCAGAAGTTATGGCCTACCCAGTCACACTGTGCACATGCCTCTTGAGTGGTGTGTCAATGCACAAATTGAGGCACTAAGCATCTTCGGCAAACCAGATTTGTACACAACGAAGTATGCCTTTTTTCGACTCAAGATAAACAAGTGATTGCTCACATCACTCAGGAGCTGAAAAAGAACGACCCCCAGCTGCGTCTCGTCTTTTGCAACCCAGCACTTGGCATGGGCTTTGATTCACCGTGCGTCAGCAGAGTCATACATGCCAGGCCACCACGAAGCATCGTGGACTTTGCACAACAGATAGGCAGAGCAGGCCATCAAGGACAGGCGTCCGAGTCACTGCTCTACTTCAGTGCGAATGACATTGGACCAAACACCATCATTGATGAACACTTGAAAGAACTTTGTCTGACTGATTCTTGCCTGCGTCTTGTGTTCCTCAAAGCTTTTGGCTGTCAGGATTCTCCACTTCAGTGTCTGCACATAAATATGATATAGACACTGAAGTCTACCCACCTCTGAAGATTTCATGCAGCATGTCATTGGATTCCCGTAGGATATTCACACAATCCTTGTAGTACTTCTCATCTTTGAGAATCAACTTCAGTGGAATGAATGTGGATTTTTGCTCTGCGATGTGTTCCAGTGAATGGGTAATGTGCTGTGGTAGACACTTTCTCAACCAATCAAATGCTTGGAAATGCTTTGTCATCAGTCTGCCCAAAAGAATTCCATATGAATTCAGAAGCATAGATCTTTCCTCATCATTGAGGAGAAATCTAGCAGGAGCAAGGTATTCTTCTTTGATTTGTGGGGGGATGGTACTGCTGTTTGCAACCAATTCTGAGGAAAGTCTTGAGAATATCAAGATGAGTCCAAAATAATGGCAGAACTGAACTGGATGGCTGGAGGAAGTAGATCTGGGACGAATCTGGCAGTTTTTTTTCCACACTCATCCAACAAGTTGATTCTTGCTGTTTGACCAAGCGTGAGCCCAAGTTTGTTGCACATCAAATGGCACTGAAGCAGAGAAACGTTGGAACTCAAAAGTATAAGAGCTTTATTCATCATGTACAATTAATTAATTGTATGTCGGTGTTCAATAAAAACTAGCAAGACATCTTCAGCTAGTCCATAAAACCTGGGAAACCAGTGTAATTCTTTCCTTCCTTCTGAATCGGCCAGTCCTACTTAAAGACAAACTGCCAAACTATTCCTCAGTCCACTCTGTAACTCCTTTTCATTCCTCACCCAATCAGGAAAACATAAGTGATTGTCTCCATACCTAACTTTTTCACAATGCCCTACTTTCTTCATGTTCGTCTATTAGTTACTTCTGCCGTTTTCTAAATCTTCTCTGCTTCTACTGGGCCTACTTACATTTCTTGTCCTCAATAATGTTTTACCATTTTTCTCAACAGGTGTGCATAATTGTCTTCATTGTTTTAAAGTATATACACACATCATGCATGCTAAATGAATGCAAGAGAGGGAGAGAGACGGAGGGAGGGAGGGAGGGAGGGAGGGAGGGAGGGAGGGAGGGAGGGAGAGAGAGAGAGAGAGAGAGAGAGAGAGAGAGAGAGAGAGAGAGAGAGAGAGAGAGAGAGAGAGAGAGAGAGAGAGAGAGTGAGTCAGTCTTTATCAATCCAAATGTATAGAGATAGTTTTTCATAAGTATGTACAGTTTTAAGGGCAATGAACTGAAAATGTTTTGACATGAAAACATAGCCTTGAAATTCCTTAAATACTTTCGCAGGGTTTGCTGAATATAACAAAACCAAGCTTTTGTTTTGCTTTGGAATGTCGTTTATGTTGAATCAATATTTAAATAAACCCAGATTTCTCCGTCCCAGGGATAGAACTACGGCACTGCGCCTCGCACATCGTCCAACCCCAAAGAATGCTCGCCCATCTCCGCCTGTCAAAGACATGGTTTCAACAAGCGAGTAGAGGCCTTCAAACTTATGTTGAATCAAGAAAGTTTGAAAATCCTAATAGTGCACATAAAAACATTATATTACATTGAATTTTCATATAATATTTGTAGAGGCTTTGTATGCGGTGATGTGAGTAAAAGTTGACAATTTTTATCTTGAAGATAATCAAATTAACTATTACGAGCGAGATTATTAAAGATGTTCTCACCTCAGTAGTGAGGCAACCCTTGATCATAATCAGTGAGAAGGCACGCTGGAACTAAACAGGTGCTGATTTCTGAGGAACATGAGCACGCCAAACACCATGGCAAAAGGCCCGAGCAACACTTCTGTTGCATCTTTCTGTCGAGGGGTTGCAGCAGTCAACAACACATCATGCAAACAGGGGCATCTGTAAGCAGGATAAGAGATCTATTAGGCTTCAAATTATACGCATACCTTTAGACATTTGATGATTCATAAAAAAGTGCACTGGTGTAATGATGCTATGAATGAATGTTAACGAATTTCCTTGTAACAATGAGGACAATAAAGTATCTTGTATCTTGTATCTATGTTCCACTCCACTTTTAAGATTATTATTCTTTACCAAGCATTATGATGAAAACAATTCATATACCCTGGCCAGCAAATTTTACACAAAACAAGCCTTAAAATTATGTAGACAGGTCTTTACAGTTACTTTGAGCTGTCCTGAGTGGTATTCAGTTCTTGCAATGAATTAAATTGTTTCTGTTATTAGTTTTAAGTATAGTTGACCAAATAATTTCCATAGTATGAACCTAATATTCTCAGCAAGCTTGTATTGGCAAAGCTTACAATGCCTTACATGATAAATTTTATTTAACACTAAAAAGCGTTGCACTGTAGTATTATAAGTGACAATATTTGGAATTAGCTTCGTTTCAATTCTTTGAAGCAACCGAGGAGAAAGTCTTTCCTCCTCAGACGATCTAAGCTTCCTGGTGCACGAAGGCAAGACGGATTGTCCAGGAAGTCAAAGCAGTGCATTCCTCTTGCACTTGCTGGATGTATCTGTCTTGAATCCAGGAGAAATCCTGCACTTGCACGGGAGGTTGCGAGGCGAGTTGCTGTGATGCCCGTATCGGTAGCCTAGATTTCTCTGGAGAAGATGGCGTGGGAGGTGGCAGCAACACTCTTCCCACACATTTAGACTTCTCATGTTGCGATGAGTGTTGCTGAGATGGATGCAAGACCCTCAGTGGGATTCTGGATTTCTCCGGTGAAGAAGGTTTCAACTTTTTCGCCACCGATTTCACTGGCGATCTCGCATGAGCACTGGAGTATTTCTGCAGTTCTATCACCGTTTCATAGGCACTGTTTACCTTGATCAGGCAACCATGGCAAATACAGTTAGTTCTTTCCAGTATTTCTCTCAGAATTTCACTGGTGGCGAGAGATCTGATTTTTTTCCGACAAACCCTCTCTTGCCCACACTGACGCTCCAACACGAATCTTCTTTTGAGACATTTAAGCTGTGACAAAGCAAACACTCATCAACATTATCAGCCATCTTGGATGCATCCACTTACGCATCCCAAGTTCCGAAGTAAACAACGTCCGCGCTCAAAGTAGTTCTTAAATAAGCTCCGTAAAATCTGGGATTTTTTTTAATGGGGACATTATGTTTGTAATTATTCGTTATGATAAATAATTTGTATTGACTTGGAATGTCACTCTTCACCCTCTATGACATTTTGTTCATCGTATGCAAATATGGTGGATTTCGGTGGAATGTGGAGCCGAAGTCACGTGACCAACCTGTGTCAGAGATCTTGGGCTTGTTCAGGAGTACGAAGCGCTGCATGAGCGCTTCATGTTGGCAATTGAGCGCTCTTTGTCTCTCCTGAACACCTAAGAAGCTCGTGCAGCGCTTCACTTGTTAAAGGGGAGGTAAATCTTCTGCGCCCCATGTTGTGTTGATAGAGCGAAGAAAGTGTTTTCTTTGCCACAGACATCGTTTAGCACGTTTAAATGTATTCTGCATGAATAAAGTCCACTACTGTGTCATCCTTACTTGCCATTACTCGCGCATACAGAGCGTTTGGGGCAAATAAAGCCCGTTCCAGTCCCAAAATGATGTTTCTGAGGGTTATTTTACGCATCGACGGCCAGTGCGGGATCAAAGACGCCATTTTGAAAATGATGCAAAATCGTCTGAATCACCTCGGATTGGTGATTCACAGCGCTGCTCAGCGCTGAGTGAATCACGCCCCAAAATTGCTGCTCAGGGCCCGTATTCACAACGGCGATTTATCGGCGATTTATTTTAACTCCGATTTATCTCTAAACTCAGACGATTCCAACTGCCTGTTCCGCTCTCCCTTGGCTGGAAACCAGTATATATAGCAAAGCGCAACCTAGGATCCTCTGACGAGCGTACCTTATCTAACCGATCAAGATAACGCGGGGCTAGGGGATAAATCGAGTGTTAAAAAGATAAATCGCCGTTGTGAATACGGGCCCAGGAGTGAATCACATGCAGCGCTGAGCAGCGCTTTGCAGCGCTGCGCCTCCTGAACAAGCTCTGTGTTCAGAATGCAACCAAGCATGTCCCAGCGACAAAACGAAATTCAACGCGCTACCGAGTGAGCTAATCCATAAAGCTGTGAGGACCTCCAGTAAACCTGGAGGGATAAAAAAATCCTTCTTTCTCCTTCACCAATGTCCAATCTCCTCGAAATTACGTCACGTTATTCGACGTCAAATGATCACGTCACACATGCCAAAACTTCCCTTGAGTCGGACAGAAATCCTTCCCTTGCTTTCTTTGCAAGACCAAAACGCAAAAAAAGTCACTTTCTTTTCAAACCTCGATTCTGAAAATTTGATACATTCCAGTAAGTGTGCAAAATGTCAAGGAGATCCGTCCAGTAGTTTTTGAGATATCAGCCGTTAAGTCGGGACTGACAGACTGACACACACACACACACACACACACACGCACGCACACACACACACACACACACACACACACACACACACACAGAGAGAGAGATAGAGCTGAGAGGACCTCCAGTAAACCTGGAGGGATAAAAATTCTTATCGACTATCACATACTGATATCGGGCGATTCATGCCTGAATGAAATACTGAAAAATACTTGAACCTGTGACAGGGCTATTGATAGCCTTCATGACCCTTTGCCTGACGATGGAAGTACGAGTGGGGGTCAAGAGTACAAGAACAAAATAAACAAACTCGGGAAGGGAAAGGGAGAAAATTAAAAGGGGGAAGGGCTGCGTACTTGAGTTCGGAAGGTTGCAAGCATGTTAAATGGAGCTAAATAGAACTGATAGAATTAAACTGAATAAACCTAATTAACTTAAATTTAAATTACCTGGACTGAATTAGATTGAATAAATTGAATTGATTTGAACTGAATTGAGCTGAAATGAACTGAACTGAATTGAGCTGAATTGAACTGAGTTGAACTGAGCTAAAATGAATTGTACTGAATGTATTTTTGAATGGTAGTGATGAGTAAGGATGTCTAGATTACATTTAGCCCTTGCACATGTCGTGCCTAGATCCTGAAAGTGCCTAAGTTCTTGAATTAGACAGTATCTTGCCTAATTCGCGAAATAGGCAATAGCTGTACCTAATCTGTGAAATCAATGTTGACTTTTGCCTAATTTGTGAAATGTGACCCTCCACCACGGAATGAGTCGCTTTG